>SJXQ01001066.1:100766-248635 GCA_006408695.1 Aepyceros melampus
CTGGAGGAGGGCATGGCTATCCACTCCAGTATTCTGGCCTGGAGAATTCCATGGACTGTGTAGTCCATGGGATTAAAGAGTTGGACATGACTGAGCCACTTTCACTTCAAATAAGTTCATTGGTATCATTTTTTAGATACTGCATATGTGATATCATATGATATTTGTCTTTGTCTGAATTACTTCACTTAGTATGATAATCTCTAGGCCCATCCATGTTGCTGCGAATGGCATTATTTTATTCTTTTTCATGGCTGCATAATATTCCACTGTATATATGTACCATATCTTCTTTATCTATTCCTCAATTGATGGACATTTAGGGTGCTTCCATGTCTTGCCTACTGTAAACAGTGTTGCCATGAACTTTGGGGTGCATGTATCTTTTTGAATCACAGTTGTTGCCAGATATATGCCCAGGATTGGGATTGCTGGATCATATGGTAGCTGTGTTTTTTAAAAAAATATCCATACTGTTCTCCATAATGGTTGTACCAAGTTACATTTTCACCAACAGTATAGGAAGGTTCCCTTTCTCTACCCTCTCCAGCATTTATTATTTGTGGACTTTTTGATGATGATCATTGTGTTAGTGTGAGGTGATACCTCATTTGTAGTTTTGATTTGCATTTCTCTAATAATTAGTGATGTTGAGCATCTTTTCATTAATCACTTAATTTTTAGGGGTTGTACAGTAATCAAATTATACACAGAATTTTAAATATTTATAGCACAAAGTATTTAACAATACTTTGTATATATGTAATTTTAACATATAACATAAATGTGTAGACACATATTAAAATACACTTACACTGGACTATGTGAATTTGGTCATTATTCAGAAAAACAACACAATTTATGTCTAGTCACATTGATCAGGCTGAAAATAAAGCTCTGTTTACTATGCAGCATTTAAAAATGAGGCAAATTCATTTTTTCAATGTTAACAAAAAAAAAAAAAACAAAACAAGGCACACCCAGACTCTGGAAAAAATCTTTCTGTTTAATTGGCACATTTTGTCAAATAATTCGTTCACTGAGTAAAATTTTGTTGGGTCTAATAGGTAAATGGCATTTCTTGATATTCCAAAGCGATGATTCATTTGGAATTGACAAATGTTCACCAAGGAAATAACCAGCAATATTCCTGCTCATCGCACTGGAGTATTTCCTCATTCAGTCACGCAGGCGGGGGCGGCAAGAGCCTCCAGATTAAAAAGAATACTGCTAATAATACACCAGAATGTTTCTAGGCATGGAGAGATGTTTCAGAAGTGGCTTTTCATTTCAACATTCTTTCAACAGTTCAGTCAACTTCTCATAAAATTAATAGTAAATACTTTTTTAAGGGGTGGGTGTGTGCTGGTATTTTTGTGTGATTTGTTTTGTGTTATTGAAGTGTGCTATGCTGGCAAATGCTCAGCTATAAATGCCATTCTTCATAAACATGAGCTGGGCGCTGATACATGGCTTTGCAGTCTTCTCTGAACAGCAGTTTTTGCTGCTTTCAGCTGCCTTCCTCCCTCAGAGCACGTGTGTGGCAATAAGGACCGGAGATGGGGAGGTCTTGAAGTTGTCATGGAAACAGAATCCCCCCTCCATTTGCAGAACTGGCTGATTAGCAGTTTTCTTGTGCCAGGCACTGACCTGCATCTTCTCATTAACCCTCCAGCAGCCCTCTTAGGTATTACTAGCTCCATTTTTAGAGTGAAAAACTGAGTCAGACAGGCAAGTGGGCCTTGCCCAAAGTCCTGCCCACTGTTAGGTGGTAAACCGAGATGGGAATCAAATCTAATTATCTAAGCAACATTTACTTTTCTGACTTGTCTGCCCCCATCTTCTTGGAGGGACAAAAACAGGGACCCACCTGGTCCTGATTCTGTGACGTATCCTGAGAGCAATTCTAGTGGATGGTGGTATGTGGTAGCTTTCAGAACGATTTAAAAATTTTTTTCATATCACGGTTTCCCATGTGGCACTGCAGTAAAGAATCTGCCTGCCAGTGCAAGAGATGCAGGTTCGATCCTTGGGTTGGGAAGATCCCTTGGAGTAGGAAATGGCAACCCACTCCAGTATTCTTACCTGGGAAATCCCATGGACAGTGGAGCCTGGTGGGCCACAGTCCATGGAGTCTCAAAGAGCTGGACAGGACTGAGCTGCACCGCAGCAGCAGCATATGACAGCATTCACTAGAGACCAGCTGCTTGTCATGTGCATTCCTTAAAGACTGTATCGTGGGCTGGACAACCCTAGAGGAACAAGCTGACATTCTCCCGGTGATCTTAACAGTGACCTAGAGTTTTACACTTTCTGTAAAAGAAAGATGAAAAAAGAAAGTAGAGTGTGTGTGTGTGTGTATCACACACACACACATGTGTACAATAACCATGAAACAATGGGGCCAGGGAAAGAATCTGGGTGATAGAAGAAGCAAAAGGCTTGGGAACTCCACCCAGTAATGTGATAAACCTGAAGGTTGCCCTCCCTCACAGCCCCACACCAATGCCATAGACCCCATCTGATCTATTTCTACAGGCTTCCCTATCACACTTGTACCCACTTCCATCCACACCATCTGTTTCACAAATATGCACCTCTGCAAAAATCCTGTGATATTCTGCAGGACTAAAGTGGCTGCTCTAAGGGTTCTAAAATCCTTTCTGGGCTAGATGATTTCTGAGGATCAAAGTCCAGCTTCAGCTGAGCAGAGAGGATGGGGTCATAAACAGACACTTCTCCAAATAAGACATACAGATGGCCAACAAGCACCTTGAAAGATACTCATCATCACTAATTATTAGTGAAATGCAAATCAAAACTGCAATGAGGTACCACCTCACATTGATCAGAATGGCCATCATTAAAAAGTCTACAAATAAAAAAAAAAATAAAAATAAATAAAAAAATAAAAAGTCTACAAATAATAAATGCAGGACAGGGTGCAGAGAAAAGGGAATCCTCCTACACTTTTGATGAGAATGTAAATTGGTGCAGCCACAATGGAGTAAGTGGGCTCTTCAAAAAACTAAAAATAGAGCTTCTATATGATTCAACAATCCCAATCCTCAGCATATATCTGGGAAAATCTACAATTTAAAAAAGATATATACACCTCTATGTTCATAGAAGCCCTATTTACAATAGACAAGACATAGAAACAACCTAAATGTTCATTAATAGATAAAGACAATGTGGCATACACATACACACAATGGAATACTACTCAGTCATAAAAAGGAATTAAATATAAAAAGGAGTGAAGTAATGCAATTTGCAGCAACATGGATGGAACCCGAGATTATCAGACTAAGTGAAGTGAGTGAGATGTAGAAAGATGAACATACAATATGATATCTTTTTTATGTGGAATGTAAAATATGACACAAATTAACTTATCTAGGAAACGGAAACAGACTCACAGATATAGAAAGCAGACTAGTGACCTCACTGAGAGGGAAGGGGGAAGGGGAGGGATGGATTGGGAGTTTGGGATTAGCAGAAGCAAACTGTTATATACAGAATGGAAAAGCAGCAAGATCTTTCCTGTATAGAACAAGAAACTATGTTCAATATCTTGTAAAAAACCAAACTGGAAAGGAATATGATAAAGAATATTTATATATGTGTATTTAACTTATATGCAGAGTACATCATGAGAAATGCTGGACTGGAAGAAACACAAGCTGGAATCAAGATTGCTGGGAGAAATATCAATAATCTCAGATATGCAGATGACACCACCCTTATGGCAGAAAGTGAGGAGGAGCTAAAAAGCCTCTTGTTGAAAGTGAAAGAGGAGAGTGGAAAAGTTGGCTTGAAGCTCAACATTCAGAAAACGAAGATCATGGCATCTGGCCCCATCACTTCATGGGAAATAGATGGGGAAACAGTAGAAACAGTGTCAGACTTTGTTTTTTTGGGCTCCAAAATCACTGCAGATGGTGACTGCAGCCATGAAATTAAAAGGCGCTTACTCCTTGGAAGAAAAGTTATGACCAACCTAGATAGTATATTCAAAAGCAGAGACATTACTTTGCCGACTAAGGTCCGTCTAGTCAAGGCTATGGTTTTTCCTGTGGTCATGTATGGATGTGAGAGTTGGACTGTGAAGAAGGCTGAGCGCTGAAGAATTGATGCTTTTGAACTGTGGTGTTGGAGAAGACTCTTGAGAGTCCCTTGGACTGCAAGGAGATCCAACCAGTCCATTCTGAAGGAGATCAACCCTGGGATTTCTTTGGAAGGAATGATGCTAAAACTGAAGCTCCATACTTTGGGCACCTTATGCGAAGAGTTGACTCATTGGAAAAGACCCTGATGCTGGGAGGGATTGGGGGCAGGAGGAGAAAGTGATGACCGAGGATGAGATGGCTGGATGGCATCACAGACTCAATGGACGTGAGTCTGAGTGAACTCTGGGAGTTGGTGATGGACAGGGAGGCCTGGCGTGCTGCGATTCATGGGGTCGCAAAGAGTCAGACACGACTGCGCGACTGAACTGAACTGAACTGAACTGAACTAAATCACTTTACTGTGTAGCATAAATTAACACAACATTGTAAATAAACTATATTTCAATAAAATAATTTTTTAAAAAATTCAAGTCAGGTGGGGTCTGAGTATCCCTCTCTGGAGGTCAGGGACTGCATCAACCACTGCCTCCACCATGCCAGTCCATGTGAGCCAAGTCGTTTCAGTCATGTCTGATTCTTTGCAACCCTATGCACTGTAGCCTGCCTGGCTCCTCTGTCCATGGCGTTCTCCAGGCAAGAACACTGGAGTGGGTTGCCATGCTCTCCTCCAGGGCATCTTCCCAACCCAGGGATCAAACCCGCATCTCTTATGTCTCCAGCATTGGCAGGTGGGTTCTTTACCATTAGCACCACCTGGGAAGCCCACCATCCTAGTATTCACTTCAGTACTCATTCCCAAATACACACACTAGATTTTGCTCCCTATACTCAGGTACATCCTATGCTCAGCAAAGAAACCATTAAGACAAGTTGGACCAAGGAGCCACTCTTCTTACCTGGTACCACCACAGTGCCAGTGAGAAGAAGGCCTGGAAAAGGCATTGAACTCCTGTGGACAGGCGTGGATGGTAAAGAGGCATTGATACTCTCTCAGTAGCAGTATGCTTTTACTCCAGCCCCACCTAGCACTGTCTAACCAAGTGCTCCTAAACAGTTCTTCAACAAAGAAGTTCTGTGACCTGTGGAATCACATCACCTGGAGCTTGTTGGAAATACAGACTTTCAAGTCCCACCCCAGACAATAGAATCAGCTGGTGACCAATCCCAGATGATTTACATAAAATTTAAGCTGAGATTCTTCATTCTAGACTCCATCTGATCTAGTCTATCTTCTATCTAGAAAGACAGGGCTTGGAGAGGTCATCAACCATGACTGCACATTAGATTGAAGGGACCAAACAATAGATCCCACCATTAGATTTTTATTTAATCTGGGGCATGGCCCAGGCAAGGATATATCTCCAAAGTGCCCCCATAAGGTTGCCAGATTTAAGAAATAAAAATACAGAATACCCAATTAAATTTGAATAAATCACATTAAAAAAAAAATTTTAAGTATATCCTATGCAGTATTTGGGACATAGTTACAGTAAGAAATTCTTCCTGTTTATCTGAAATTTAAGTCTTACTAGGCATCCTGGGTCAGAGAAGGCAATGGCACCCCACTCCAGTACTCTTGCCTGGAAAATCCCATGGATGGAGAAGCCTTGTAGGCTGCAGTCCATGGGGTCACGAAGAGTCAGACACGACCGAGTTACTTCACTTTCACTCTTCACTTTCACTCATTGGAGAAGGAAATGGCAACGCACTCCAGTGTTCTTGCCTGGAGAATCCCAAGGACGACAGAGCCTGGTGGGCTGCCGGCTATGGGGTCGCACAGAGTCAGACACAACTGAAGCGACTTAGCAGCAGCAGCAGCAGCAGCAGGCATCCTGGGTTTGTTGGCAACACAGTCTCAAGGTGATGCTAATATATTTCTAGGGTTGAGGACCTCTGTTATAAAGAAACCCACTGTTATGCAATACCTACCCTGGAATTTCCCCAAATGGTCCTGCTTTCCCATATTCTCTCCCAAGGTGGTAATGCCTCAAACTTGTGGAAGGAAAGCCTTTGTTATTGTGACCATGAGTATCATTAAGCTTGAGGAAGTCTAGTAACATCAGTGGATGGAGAAAGAGTGTTGCCAGGTGACCAATATACATAGCATATGTCCTGTATTTAATGATTTTGTCCTGTGTCATATATTGACCTTGCCAGAACTCTTCAAATGTCCTGTGTTCACTATTTGGAGAATAAATTACAAAAATTTGGCAGTCAAAGCTATTTTTCAAATTGAAAATATAGGATTGAAAATATTTATATATTTATAAAAATAAAATATTTTTATTTGCAAAATAGAGCAACTCTATGGAGAAACCACTCTGCTTAAATTCCTGGGGAATTTATCCTGAGAAACTTGTCCTTTCAGATTTGATGCTTGTCTGAACCTCTGTTAAGGTTTTCTACCCGAGACCTCTGAACTTTAGCAGGTCAAGTCTGCTAGAAAAATGTGGCTACTCCACTAGCCAAGAATTCAGTTCATTCTTTGCTGTTCCTGTTATTTAAGTTGAATTTAATAATTTGGTACTTGACTCATTCATATATCAAACATGGGATAAATTAATATTTACAGATATTTGTTGCTAATAAAATGATCCGAAACTTCTTGGTTTTTTCCTTCTTGCATTATTTTGAAAAGAATAAAATTATGAGAAGCAGTAGCTATAACAGAAGAGAACTGAGAGCCACAGATAAGCCAGGATGGACATGAAATGACTATTCATGGATTGCTGGCTTCCAGATGGACCCCAGGGCTGTAGATGCTTCAGAAGAGATGGGAGGTTTGATGGATCTCGACTGTGGTCAGCCAGATAACACGAACATCGTGAGAAGTGCTCGGGACAGTCTCGATGAGGACCCAGTAGCTGGGGGTGGGCGTGGGGTGGGGATGGTGATGGCCTTAGGTAGAGAGAGCCTGGGACACAGCTGAAGCACCAGCCAGCCCCCAGGAGACAGTTTTATTTCTGTCACCTTTTTCCCTTCACGTTACTTGGCATGGTTTGTACCCTCATTCTCACTGTGGCCCAGGAAATAGCAGATACAAAGTCTGAGTTAGCAAGCTGGATGTTCAGGTTGAAGAATCATTCCAGCAGGCATCAGGAAAGTCTGAAGAGATGAAAAGAATGAGAGGAGACTTAGATATGAAAGATAAGCAGAAATGTCAACACCATTCTAATAGGAATCTCAGAAAGAAAAGTGAGAGACACAGAGGGAAGGAAATAGTGAGTCTAGCCGACAACAAACAAGCACATATTCAGAAGGTTTTAATAACGTGGTTAAGAGTTGCTAATATATATCACTGTAACTATTATGTACATATTCAATAATAGTGCTAATGTATATACATGTATGAGGAGGGCATGGCAACCCAGTCCAGTATTCTTGCCAAGAGAATCCCAAGGACAGAGGAGCCTGGTAGGCTATAGTGCAAGGGTTGCAAAGAGTCAGACACGACTGAAGCAACTGAGCGTGCATGCACGCATATACCTACATACCTTCATTTCCAACAAGTGAAAGTTGTATTTTTTCAAGGTCATGTGAAACTTCACAAAAATTGGACATGCTCTTGGCTAAATAAATAAATAAGATTTTAGGCATCAGTGTCACACAGATCCAGTCCAATAAAATTAAAAATTCATATAATGATAGTTTTCTTTAAAAATTCCATATGTCTGGAAACCAAAAAAAGATATCACTAAAGAACATTTGTATCTAAGAGAAAATCAGATAGAAAAATGATTAAAAATACAGAGCCTTATGGCAAGGAAAGCTTTGTGGTTTAGATGCTGTCATGCCTGACTCTTGTGACCCCATGGACTGTAGCCTGCCAGGCTTCTCTGTCCATTGGATTCTCCAGGCCAGAATACTGGAGTGGGTTGCCATTTTTTTCTCCAGGGGATTTTCCTGACTCAGGGATCGAACCCACATCTCCTGTACTGGGAGGCTGATTCTTTACCACTGTGCCACCCAGGAAGCCCTTAGAGGGCTAGGGCAATCTTTAAATATATGTAAACAAAGAACAAGAAAGATAGAAAATGAGCTAAGTATTCAACTCATGAAGGTAAGGAGTAATAGAGCATACATAAAGAAATAAAAAGGAGGAAAATAAGAAAGATAATGATATAAACAGAGAAACAGAGAAATAATAACTGTGAAAAGTGAAAGCTGGTTTCTTGAAAAAACTGTGATGATTAAATGCAGGCATGTGTGTGCTCAGTTGCTCAGAGTGTCTGACTCTTTGCAACCCCATGGACTATATAGCCTGCTGGGCTCCTCTGTCCATGGGATTTCCATGGACAAGAATACCCACACAAGGATACTGGAGTGGGTTGCCATTTCCTCCTCCAGGAGATCTTCCCAACCCAGAGATCTAACCCAAGTCTCCTGGGAATTGCAAATAATATAAAGAGAGAAAAGAACTTATAGAAATATGTTTTTAAAAATATTATAAAATAAAAAGCAACTTAAGGACAGCAGACTTGAAGTTATATATTCATATGTAGCTGCATAGCAAGATGGATGGATAGTTATACAACAATGGTTCTCAAAATGTGATGCTGGGATCAGTAGCTGCATCACCACCTGGAAAATTCTGGAAAATGCAAATACTCAGGGTCCTCCCTAGACCTACTGACTCAGAAACTGGGAGTGGAGCCAGGAATCTGAATTTCAATGTACCTCCCTGCCTTACCCCAGGAGATTCTGATACCTGCTACAGTATGAGAGAACCTTTGGGAGAGGTAATAAGGGCTATGGAAGGAGAAGCAAGGGGATGGAATACAGCAGAGACAGACTTGTTCTTTTAAATAGAATAATTAGGTAAGGCCTCACTGAGATAGGTGACTTTTGAGTAAAGCATTAGCAGAGATAAGGAAGAGATTAAACAGATACATGAATAAAAAGTGTTCTTAGGCAGCAAGTTCCAAGGCCCTGAGGCAAGATTATGCTTAACAGGTCCAAGAAACAGCAAAGATGTCAGTGTAGCTGGAGCAGATGAGCCAGGGAGAGAGTACTAGGAAATGAAGTTAGAAAACCAGAAAGGTGAGGAGGGAAGGGTCTGTGGAGCAGATGCCGCTGGTCCTATGCCTGATTCATTCACTGTGTGTGGATTCTGTGTGCGTGCTCAGTCGTGTCCAACTCTTTATGATCCCATGGACTGTAACTTGCCAGGCTCCTCTGTCCATGGAATTTCCCAGGCAAGACTACTGGAGTAGACTGCCACTTCCAACTTCAGGAAATTTTTCTCGCCCAGGGATCAATCCAGCATCTCCTGTGTCTCCTCTATTTGCAGGCAGATTCTTTACCACTGCACTACCTGGGAAACCCCTAGATAAGAACGTTTCCCATCACTCTGGATGTACTTTGTTGCACCAGCTGATCTTATTCCTTAAGGACTCCTAAAGTCATTCACCACAGGGAGAATTTATGTAGGGAACTAATTACAAGAGGATGGAGTCATGGAGAAGCCACATATATGGGTCAAACACCATATGGGGAACCTCAGAACTCCCCCAAATATTATACTTTTTTGCAGCCTGGTGCCAGGCCAGGCTGTCTCTTGGCCTTTTCAGGACCGTCCTTGGTTCTTGCTACGATGTCTAGCTGAGCTTCTTGTTCCCTGCTTCTAAGGAATGGTAGGAAATTTCAATGTGACTACTCATTCATTTCTCATTTTGGTGGAAAGGCAAAATTACTTCTAGAAGTAGTAGTAAACTGACCCAGAGGGCAGACACAGTTAGCCTTGGTTTTCTTTGCTGAGAAGCAGCAAACCTCATGGTTAGGAGCACACTCATGGAGGTGGGTGGGTAGATGTGCTCAAATGCCAATTCTAGCTCTGCCAGTAACAAGCTTAGACAAGCCACTTAACTGAGTTCCATTCTTCCTGTCTTGAAAACTATTCAATAATAGTGACATCACTAGGTCTTTTCATGAATTTCAACTACAGGCTAAGAGCCTAGTAGTCTCCTTCATACATATCTCGTCCTAAGTAATTGTAAAACTGTTATCATTATGGAATTTGTTTTTAACAGCTCACCTCAAATCAGATTTCTGCATGCCAATGTTGGGAGGGTCCTGCTTTCCTTGTGTGCAACTCCAGGGCCTCATAATAGCCTCAGATCTATTCTGCAGCATCCATTTCTGCTCTGCTCTCCATCACTGAGGGGAGGGGAAGGACAGAGGAACCAAGAGAGTACCCCTGCAGACTGCAGGCCCACAAGCTCCCAGGACTGGTGATTTTGGACTAGGTTCAGCTAACAGTGGGTAGCACTGCTGGGAGAAGCTGAGCTATCTCTGCCCTTCCTGTTCAGCCATGGGTGGCATTTTGTGCAGAGGCTGTAGCTCCACCCCCTGCCTGACACCCCCCAGCTTCCACAGGGCTATCCTGGCCCCTAGGCTTTGGGAACATTGCTTCTTCCTTTTGCCCGTAACATTTACAGAGCAGCAGTAGGGTTTCGGCTCTTTTTCATCTTTGGCATACCTCTACTCTTTGTTCATTTCTCTATTCCTTTGTAACTGTTCCCTGAATTCAATTCTCTTTGTGGTAATATTGGAAGTGGTTTCCAAATTCTTGGTTAGAACCTGACAGGCACGCATATTCTCTCATTAACATTTGCTCCCTTATTAGGGCTTGTTCTGAATTCATTCCTTGACTGTATTTGGGGGCGAGGAAAGTAAAAAAAAAAAACAAATGCCGTAGTTCTTGTGGAAGAGTGCAAGAGCATTTACGCCAGGCTTTCACTTAGTCTTGCTGCAGCTAAAAATGATGGTCTTCCTTTTGCCCCACTGTGGCCCAAACTAGAGCTAACCTCAGAACAGAGAGACCCACACACTGGCAGGGACATTTGCACTCAATATAGAAAAGATTTCTATGAAGTATAAAATGTATGACCAAAATGAAAAAGGTCCACATTTTAAGCTTTGTAGCTTCCTGATTTCAACTTACTACCCAGCTACAATAATCAAAACAGTGTGGTACTGGCTTAAGGATAGATATACAGATAAATGGGTTAGGATTGGTAGCTCAGAAATAAATCCTCACATTTATGGTCAACTGATTTTCAGCACAGGTGCCAAGAACATTCAATAGGAAAAGACAGTCTTTTCAAAAATGGTGCTAGGAAAACTGGATATCCACATGCAAACCAGTGAAGTTTGACTCTTCCCTTATATCATGTGCAAAAAGAGTCCAATATTTGAATTTAAGACCTAACACTATAAAACTCTTAGAGGAAATATAGGAAAATCTTCATAACTTTGGATTTAACAGTGGTTTCTTAAATATAACAAAGCCAAGCTATAAAAGAACAAATAGATAAATTGAACTTTGTTAAATGAATCGCCAGTCTATATTCGATACAGGATACAGGATGCTTGGGACTGGTGCACGGGGATGATCCTGAGAGATGATATGGGATGGGAGGTGGGAGGGGGGTTCAGGATTGGGAACTCATGTACACCTGTGGCAGATTCATGTCAATGTATGACAAAACCAATACAATATTGTAAAGTAAAATAAAGTAAAAATAAAAATTTATTAAAAAAATAAATAAAATATCCTGCAAAAAAAAAGAACAATAAAAAAATTTAAAACTTTCATACATCAAAAGACACGGTGAAGAGAGTGAAAATATACCTCACAAAATGGAAGAAAATATTTAGAAAATCATATATCTAACAAAGGATTAATGTCTATAACATATGAAGAACTTCTACAATTCAGCAAAAAGACATTCAGTTTAGAAATAGACAAAAGACTTGAATAGACATTTTCATATGTATACATACATACACACCCACAAATAAACATGTGAAAAAATTCAACATCATTAATGCTTGAGGAAATGCAAATCAAAACCATGATGAGATGCCACTTCACACTTATAGGATGATTATAATAAGATTTTTAAAAAGCAGGAAATAGGGCTCCTCTGGAGGTTCAGTGGTAAAGAATCCACCTGCCGGTGCAGGCATCACAGGTTCAGTCCCTGGTCCAGGAAGATCTCACATGCCGTGGGACCACAAGGCCTGTGCACCACAACTATGGAGCCTGTGCTCTAGAGCCTGCGAGCAGCAACTGCTGGCCTCACATGCAGCATCCACTGAAGCCCCTGCGCCCCTCACCAAGAGCAGCCACAAGAGAATCCTGAGCGCTGAAACAAAGAGTAGCCCCTGTTGACACAACTATAGAAGAGCCCACACAGGAACCAAGACCTAGCGCAGCCAGAAATAAATAGGTAAATAAACGTATATATAAAAAATAGCAGAAAATAAATGTTCGTGAGGACGTGGAGAAATTTGAATACTTGTACATTTTTGTCGAAATGTAAAATGGTGCAATTACCATGGAAAATAGTCTGGTGTTTCCTCAAAAAGCTAAACATAGGATTACCATATGATGCAGCAATTCCTCTAAGTACATACCCAAAGAAAATGAAAAGAGAGATTCCAACAGCTACTTGTATACTGATGTTCATAGCAGCATTATTCACAATAGACAAAAAGTGGAAACAACCCCCTCCATCAACAGATGACTGAATAAAGAAAATATGGTATAACCATGCAATGGAATACTCACATCTGTGAAAAGAAACAAAGTTCTGATACCTGCTACAGTATGGCTGAACCCTGACAACATTATGCTATATGAAATCAGTGAGACATAAAAGGGAAAATAGTGCATAATTCTACTTAGATGAAATATCTGGAATAAAAAAATTCGGAGACCCAGAATGTAGATTAGAGGTTATCAGAGCTAGAGATAGATAGAGGGAGAGGAAGGCTAGAGGGAGAGGAATGGAGAGATATTGGTTAATGGGTAGAGTTTCTGTTGAAGGAAAGTGAAGTCGCTCAGTCGTGTCTGACTCTTTGTGACCCCATGGACTGTAGCCAGCCAGGCTTCTCCATCCATGGGATTTTCCAGGCAAGAGTGGGTTGCCATTTCCTTCTCCAGGGGATGTTCCTGACACAAGGATCAAACCCAGGTCTCCTGCACTGCGGGTAGATGCTTTACACTCTGAATCACCAGGGAAGCCCCAGGGAAGTTTCTGTTGGGATGATCAAAAAGTATTAGAAATAATGGTGATGGTTATACAACATTGTGAATATAATTAATACCGCTGACTTGTACACTTAAAAACAAAGTGCAAATTTTATTCTATACTTTTTAAAATTTATTTATTCTATACTTATTTTTATTCTATACTTTTAAGTCTGTAGGCTGATGGACTAGCTATGAACATAGATAAATGTGATTTGTATATGAGTTTCTCAGTCGCCCATCTCCCACACTTGTGCAGTCAGTCTTGTCAAGTCTGCTCCCAACTCTTCTTTCCTGGTAGATTTCTTGAGTCAGGTCAATGACTGAGGATCTTTGCACACGGAGAGAAAGTGTACAAGCTTAGGGAAAGCTGTGATGTGTGTGAACAAGGAGTCAGGGCAATCAGCAGGTTGGAAGCATGCTGTTTAGAGGGATGGAGTGAAAGAGGTTTCAGTAGCTGCTGAGAAGGGGAATCTTTGGGATAAGGGCAAGATATCTAAAGAAGTTACAAACTGCCTTCAAGAAAATCTACAATTAAAGATGGGTCTTAATTCTTAAGGAGGGCCAGAGGAGTATTCCTCTTTCTTTGCATGCACTGCTATGTAAATAAGAATAGAGCTACAAGGAATGACTGTTTTTGTGCCGTCTTCCTGAGCAACAGACAAATGGTCATTTAACCCAGAAGGAGGGCCCCCAGCCCCACCCCAACCCATCAGTAACATTTTTCAACCAACAAACCTCAAACTTCGTATCTGTAAGCATTAGAGGCAAGACTGTGCTGCCAACAACAACAAAAATGTTCCTCCAGGAAATTTGTGAAGCAAAACCTCGCTTGTCAGGTGCCATTTTGATCTCAGAGGTGCACTTTTGAATGCTAACATTTCAAGAATTTAAGCAGCGGCTTTCCAAATGTGTTCCAAACTCAGGTTTCTTTACTGATGGGTCCTCTCACCCCCAAACACACATGCATTCTTTTTCTTTTTTAACTTTCTTCTTTCTTTTTTTCCCTCCAGCTGCACTGAAAGGCTTGTGGGATCTTAGTTCCCTGACCCAGGATTGAACCCAGCCCTTGGCACTGAGAACACGGAGTTCTAGCCACTGGACCACCAGGGAATGGTCCCACACATGCATTCTAGTTTCAGCTTCTGACATGTCCACCCCTGACCCCGATCTGCAGTGTTCTCCCACCTGGAATGTTCTCTCAGCTAAATCCCACTGAGCCCCCAAACACATCTCTTCCTTGAAGCCGTCTCCAGACTCCAAACTGCAATGAAGTCTCCCCCCCCAATCTCTCCTGGCCATTGTTTTCTTTACCACACGTTTCAGTTCAGTTCAGTCACTCAGTTATGTCCAATTCTTTGCGACCCCATGAACTTCAGCATGCAAGGTTTCTTGTCCTTCACAAACTTCTGGAGTTTGCTCAAACTCAGTGAAGGAGTCAGTGATGCCATCCAAGCATCTCATCTGCTGTCATCCCCTTGCACCTCCTGACCTCAGTCTTTCCAAGCATCAAGGTCTTTTCCAACGAGTCAGTTCTTCACATCAGCGGGCCAAAGTATTGAAGTTTCAGCTTTAGCATCAGTTCTTCTAATGCATATTCAGGACTGATTTCCTTTAGGATGGACTGGTCAGATCTCCTTGCTGTCCAAGGGACTTTCAAGAGTCTTCCCCAACACCACAGTTCAAAAGCATCTATTCTTCAATGCTCAGCTTTCTTTATGGTCCAACTCTTAAATCCATGCATGACTACTGGAAAAACCATATCTTTGACTAGACGGACCTTTGTCAGTAATGTCTCTGCTTTTTAATATGCTATCTAGGTTGGTCATAGCTTTTCTTCCAAGGAGCAAGTGTCTTTTAATTTCATGGCTGCAGTCACCATCTGCAGTGATTTTGAAGCCCAAGAAAATAAAGTCTATCACTGTTTTCATTGTTTCCCCATTTATTTGCCATGAAGTGATGGGACCAGATGCCATGATCTTTGTTTTTTGAATGTTGAGTTTTAAGCCAGCTTTTTCACTCTCCTCTTTCACTTTCATCAAGAGGCTCTTTAGTTCCTTTTTGCTTTCTGCCATAAGGGTAGTGTCTTCTGCATATCTGAGGTTTTTTTATATTTCTCCTCGTAATCTTGATTCCAGCTTGGGCTTCATCTAGTCTGGCATTTCTCATGATGTACTCTGCATATAAGTTAAATAAGCAGGGTGACTATATACTGCCTTGATGTACTCCTTTCCCAATTTGGAACCAATCCGTTGTTCCATGTCCGGCTCTAACTGTTGCTTCTTGGCCTGCATACAGATTTCCCAGGAGGCAGATCAGGTGGTCTGGTATTCCCATCTCTTCAGAATTTTCCATTTTGTTGTGAATGTTAAAACTACCACACAGTTTAGTCCTTTGTAACATCCTGATTCCTACAGTTCTCTCATAGCTATCGCAACAGTATGTAATTAATTCCCTTACAGATGAGGCCCACAGCACACATCTGGGGGGTTTTTGAATCTGATACTGGCCCAGCACCAAGTCAGTCACTTAAGAGGTCCTTAGGAAAGTTGTTTCTTTGTTTTGAGTTGATCCGCATTATCTTACCTTTCTTAACAGCACCCCACCATCACCCTGCTACTACCACACACGTTTCTGTCTCCTGGTTCCTACTTTCTCATTGTAGAATATGAAGTCATACCACAAACTGAAGGTTACTGTGTAGAGTGGTTACCACTAGAAGGTGTTATTAACCACACCAGGAAAATTCCTGGAAGTTGCTTCTCAGCAGCCAATCCTTCACCTTCCTCAATAGCAGAGCCCCAGTTTTGTTCATGTATCATACACTCAGGAGGAGGTGAATGAATCTGGTCTAAAGCAATTCAGTTCAGTTCAGTCACTCAGTTGTGTCCGACTCTTTGCGACCCCATGAATCGCAGCACGCCAGGCCTCCCTGTCCATCACCAACTCCTGGAGTTCACTCAGACTCACGCCCATCGAGTCCATGATGCCATCCAGCCATCTCATCCTCGGTCATCACTTTCTCCTCCTGCCCCCAATCCCTCCCAGCATCAGGGTCTTTTCCAATGAGTCAACTCTTTGCATGAGGTGGGCAAAGTACTGGAGCTTCAGCTTTAGCATCATTCCTTCCAAAGAAATCCCAGGGTTGATCTCCTTCAGAATGGACTGGTTGGATCTCCTTGCAGT
The DNA here is from genome assembly GCA_006408695.1 of Aepyceros melampus. NCBI lineage: Eukaryota > Metazoa > Chordata > Mammalia > Artiodactyla > Bovidae > Aepyceros > Aepyceros melampus. The sequence goes on from SJXQ01001066.1 coordinate 117,123, forward strand.
CCAAGGGACTCTCAAGAGTCTTCTCCAACACCACAGTTCAAAAGCATCAATTCTTTGGAGCTCAGCCTTCTTCACAGTCCAACTCTCACATCCATATATGACCACAGGAAAAACCATAGCCTTGACTAGACAGACCTTAGTCGGCAAAGTAGTCTCTGCTTTTGAATATACTATCTAGTTAGTCATAACTTTTCTTCCAAGGAGTAAGTGTCTTTTAATTTCATGGCTGCTGTCACCATCTGCAGTGATTTTGGAGCCCCAAAAAATAAAGTCTGACACTGTTTCTACTGTTTCTCCATCTATTTCCCATGAAGTGATGGGACCAGATGCCATGATCTTTGTTCTCTGAATGTTGAGCTTTAAGCCAACTTTTTCACTCTCCTCCTTCACTTTCATCAAGAGGCTTTTTAGCTCCTCTTCACTTTCTTCTGGCCTATTCAACTTTCTCTGCAAAGCCAGAGGCAGTCAGGTGCCCCAATTTTGAGTCAGGTAACCCAACGAGATATAGAAGGAAGTCAGTTGGGGGTTTCTAGGAAAGATTTTTTTTTTCTGATACAAAGTAGTTAGTTGAAAAAGAAAAGCCTTCATTAAAAAAAAATTGAGGCATAGTTGATGTAAAATGTTATGTAAGTTTCATGTGTACAATATTGTAGTTGTTCAGTTGCTCAGTCATGTCCAACTCTTTGCAACCCCATGGACTGCAGCACATTAGGCTTCCCTATCCATCACCATCTCCCAGAGCTTGCTCAAACTCATGTCCATTGAGTCGGTAATGCCATTCAGCCATCTTGTCCTCTGTTGTCCCCTTCTCTTCCTGCCTTCAATCTTTCCCAGATCAGGGTCTTTTCTAATGAGTATGCTGCTGCTGCTGCTGCTGCTGCTAAGTCGCGTCAGTCGTGTCTGACTCTGTGCGATCCCATAGCCGGCAGCCCACCAGGCTCTGCAATCCCGGGGATTCTCTGGGCAAGAACACTGGAGTGGGTTGCCATTTCCTTCTCCAGTGCACGAAAGTGAAAAGTGAAAGTGAAGTTGCTCAGTCGTATCCAACTCTTTGCGACCCCATGGACTGTAGCCCACCAGGCTCCTCCGTCCATGGGATTTTCCAGGCAAGAGTACTGGAGTGGGGTGCCATTTCCTTCTCCATCTAATGACTATAGTGATTTATAATCTTTAATGGTTATATTTGATTTATAGTTATAAATATTGGCTAGATTGCCTGCATTGTACTATATATCCCTGTAGCTTAGTAGTAGTTTATATTTGTTAATCCCTTACCCCACTTGCCTGTCCCCGCTTCCCTATGCCCACCAGTACCTACTAGTTCTCTGTGTCTGGGAGTTTATTTCTGTTTTGTTTCACTCATAAGTTTGTTTTATTTTTAAAATTCCATGTGTAAGTTATGTCATCCATTATTTGTCTTTCTCTGTCTGACTTATTTCACTTAGCAAAATACCCTCCAAGTCCATCCATGTTGTTGTAAATGGCAAAATTGCATTCTTTTTTATGGTTGAGTAATATTCTATATACCACATCTCTTTTATCTTATTTGTTAGTGGACATTTTGGTTGATTTGATACCTTGGCAGTTGTAAATAATGCTGCTAGAAACACTAGAGTGCTTGTATCTTTTAAAATTAGTGTTTTCCTTTTTTTTTTTTCAAATAAATACCCAGGAGTGGAACTGCTGAGTCTATAACAGTTCTATTTTTAGTCAGAAGGAATTTTGGCTCTCTTCCCTCCCTTTCTTCCTGGAATGCTATCATGTGAAGAATGTGATTTTGGAGGCACTGCAGCCATATTGTGGCCATGAGGAAAATGTAGTTCACAGAGGATGGTAGAGAGCCATCTGGAGTGTTGAAACTTACCTTGGAACCTTCTGTTTCTGAACTTTCTGATACAAGAAAAATACGTATCTAAATTAATTGCAAATGTCCATGATGTTACCATCACCCCTTTCTAGACCTTTCAGCGCAGCCCAGGTGGCTAGGCTAATGAAGGCAAGGCTCAAGTGCTGCTTTCTTCTTTCCTTCTGCTCACCTTCCCTCCCCAACCCTGTAAAGCTGGAAGATAGAACCTTGGGATAGGACAGACATGAATTCAAACAAAGTCTGTCTCTACAATATCCAAGAAAGGTCAGCTGTTTTACAATCACATCATGATCCCAAGAACTAATGAAATCACCAGCAATGTTTTGAGACCTCAAACTCAACACAGTTGAGTCTTTTTCATACTTATCAAATCCATTGCAAAAGGGATGTCTGTGAAAAGCACTATGAACTGGAACCATCTGGCTGTATAAACATACAGAATGGTAAGGGTAGAGGAGAAAAGCGGAAGGAGTATCCAAAAAGAGATTTTGGTCTTGTCTGCATTTGATCCTTAATGTCTTCTTTTGTTTACATAATGAAATTATCATTAATGATAAGGTTCTTTTTTTTTTTTTTTTGACAGATGTCTTCTCCTGATTAAGGTGATAATCTCAAGTTTCAAGAAGCCAAGAATTGCTTTAGCCTTAAACAATTTTTCTTTAGAAACATAAAACAAAGGACCTTGTGACTTGGCACATCAAGAGTTATTTAACGATAATTAAAGCTCCTATAATTTTGATATCTTTATTGACTCACCCATAAACAGCCCAGGCTGTGCACTATGATGCTAGTCTTTGATAGGTTTATTCCTCTGCCTACACGAGGGAACGCTTTCCCTTCTACTACGACTCAACCAGCAGCTAGTGAAAGATAGTGTCCTCGACTCCCACACAAGCCAAAGGGATTTTTAAAAATACTTTACAAATCAAAGGCTTTTAAATCATGTTTAATAAAGGAAAAATTTAAGACTTTTATATGGAGTTGTTTTTTTTTTAACATTCTTTTAGAATAAGATTCAAATCTTTGGCACACTGAAGAGGCACATGAACTATAAATTGAAACTATTTGCATTATTCAAAGAAACAAATGCTTTTGCTTAACATTATGGCACTTCAGAACCTCATGAGGAGTTTTGGTGTGAGGGCGTGTAGAGGGTGCTTTCAAAAAACTCATATAGCTGAGTCAATAAGTGATTGATAGAAACAAAGGTTCACGTCACAGAAGGGCAGATACAAATATCTGATCACTAATATGTTCAGAACCCTTGAGAGTTAAAAAAAAGAAAAGTAAATTAAAATGACAAAATGAGATACAGCTTTTCACCTATCAAATTTTGGAAGAATTAGATAGATACCATATACAGGTTTGTGACATAACGCAGACCTCATGAGGGTATAAAGTAGTACATTTCTAGTAAGTAACAAAAATTTGGTCATTTTTGTTAAGAACTTCTAACATATGCATACTTTTTGACCCAGGAATTTCCTTGCTAGGAATATCATATAGCAGACACACACTCACAGCATGTGTGTGTGTGTGTTCCTTACCTGCTCACACCTAGTGTGTGTGTGTGTGTGTGTGTGTGTGTGTGTGTCCCTTACCTGCTGATTGATCCAGGGCCTGACTTCAGCCAACCAGACTCTGACAGTGTGGGGCAGAGATGGAGCCTGAAGAGTAGGATGGGTCCTGCCATTTTGATTCTAGATTATTTGCTATGTTCTTCAACTTCCAGAGCACTTCCAGCTCTTTCCAATAATCCCATTTTTGCAAGACTAGCCAGAATCACTCTACCTTTAAAATGTTCAGACTCCTTGACCAGGAGACTACATTTAGGAAACTGGCCTATGGAATTAATTGAAATTTGAACACAAATAATACCAGGATCCTTTATAATATAAAAAAGCAAAAGATTGGGGAATGATTAGTAAATTATATTTCAGCCATGTAAATGAAAAATTATAAAGTCATTTAGAACTGTGTTTCCAAAGACATTTTAATGACACAGAGAAATTCTTATGATATAATATCAGATGAAAAAATAAAATTATAATTATAGTATGATGTCAACTGCAAGTCATAAATGCCTACACTTTAAGAAAAATGGAGGAAAAACACAACAAAATAGTTATCCACAGTGATGACATTTTGAGTGATTCTGATTTTTTCTAATCCTTTTTCTATTTCCAAATTTTTAACAGTGAGGGTATATCACTTTTATAATTTTAAAAAATCTTATTTTAAATAGGACTAGGTGAACTCTGACTTGTATTCATAGTGAGCACAGTGTTCACTTGGCCAGTTCAGGGCATAGGCATCCACCTAGCTTCACATTTGTCTCTTGGAGCACTTTTATATATTCATCTGTCTATTTATTGTTTTTATTTTGAGGATGATTTGTTTTCTATAGTCAAAGATGAGCTATGTTCTCCACTTGTGCATTAAAAAGTGGTAATATTCCATCAGCTTCCTGACATCTTGATCTCCTCTTATCTCTCCACTTGCTGGCCGTCAGCAGGCTCAGTTTCACTTCTGTCATGGGGGCCAATCCTGGCTTTAGAAGAAAGAGTTGAACAAGGCTCCCTACAATATTTAGGGTCTAAGCAGGAATAGTAATTGCAAAGTAAGATTATAGTTATCCTGCAAAGTGGGCTTCCCAGTTGGCTCAGTGGTAAAGAATCTGCCTGCCAATGCAGGAGACATAGGTTTGATCCCTGGGTCAAGAAGATTCCCTGGAGGAGGAAATGGCAACCCATTCCAGTATTCTTGGCTGGAAAGTCCCATGGACAGAGGAGCCTGACAGACTATAGTCCATGGGGTCAAAAAGAGTTGGACATGTCTTAGCAACTAAATAACAACATTGTCCATTGTAGACATTATGTAGGTCTAGTAATTTGCCCTGATTTACCAAACATTTTTCTCTTTTGCTCCAGGCAAGGTGATGAGCACAATACCACAGGCTTTCTAGAACTGTGACTTGGCATTCCTCTTCCCTTTTCTTTTCTCTTTTTCTATTGCAAAGTTGATTATTATCCATTGATAAGCTTTCCAGGTGTTGCTTACCAGTCAGATTGCCTGTTAGGGCATGGGGGAACTAAAAACTATATACCTATGCCTGCTGCTGCTGCTGCTAAGTCGCTTCAGTCGTGTCCAACTCTGTGCAACCCAGTGGACAGCAGCCCACCAGGCTCCCCCGTCCCTGGGATTCTCCAGGCAAGAACACTGGAGTGGGTTGCCATTTCCTTCTCCAATGCAATAAAGTAAAAAGTGAAAGTGAAGTCGCTCAGTTGAGTCCGACTCTTCGCAACCCCATGGATTGCAGCCTACCAGGCTCCTCTGTCCATGGGATTTTCCAGGCAAGAGTACTGGAGTGGAGTGCCATTGCCTTCGCCGTACCTATACCATACAAATAAGCCAGTGGTTTGGACACTGGCTGTAGATTAAAGTCAGCTGGGATGTCTTAAACATGCTAATTCCAGGCTTCTTCTCTGCCTCTCCATCCTGGAATTAGCATGTTTAAGACACCCCTGCTGACTTTAATCTACAGGCAGTGTCCAGAACCACTGGCTATTTGTATGGTTAAAGCCTGCCATGTATAATAGGATCTAACTGAATGATTAAAAGTGATGAAAATAAGCTATCTGTCCATTTCAGGTATATGTACCCAGCCCTTATTTCACTCTATGCTTCCACCATGACTATTTTCTCTAAGAGCAACCATTTCTAGGTCCTGGGCTCCAGGCTATATATTTCCAAACCTACTTGCTTTCTACAAGTCTGTCACCTACGCCTCTCATGTCCACATATAGATGGACCAGCTAGTTCTCTCTTCTGGCCTCTCGCTAGGCTATGTTACATCAGTGATGGCACTATCACCCATGCTGCAGTCAAGCTAGACATCTCTGATGCATCTCTGGCTCATTCATTTATCCTTAACATCAGATTCTATGGAAGAGGGTTTGTAAATGTATTGGCCTCCAAACGTCAGGCTGGAGAGAGAAATATAGGAAGGGTCTGGGAGTGACAACAGGGAAACAGATGGTACATCCTCCATCAAAATGCATTCAAAGCTCAATCTGTTAAACACCACAGGCCAGACTGCGAGACTGATGTCGGTTTACAGTCCTTGTATGAAGCCTCTCTCCTTTGTATCCTTCCACTCTCTCCTCTGCCTTCCCTGTGCCACTGATCTAATGAGACCCTTGTTGTCTCTTACCTGAGCTACTGGGACAACCTGACTTCTCTCTGTGACCCACAGCAGTGCATGGGTCACCAGAGCCACATCAATATTTTATTGAGTACCCTGGAGTCCTCAGACCGACCTTGGAGCTGGTTTTCACTCCCCTCTTTACCACTTTTTAGCAGTATGATCTCAGACAACTTACCTAGCCTCTCTGTGCTTCAGTTTCCTTACCTATGAAATGGGAATAATAATTCTGGTACTTGTCCATCAAGTTGTCACAAAGATTAAATTAGTCCATATATATATATAATTTAGTTTGTATATTTATTATATTTAAAGTAATATATATTAAATTAGTCCATACATATTGGTCTATATAATATATATAAACTTAGTCCAATTCCTAACATATATGTGCGTGTGTATGCACACATATATGTGTGGGCTTCCCTGGTGGCCCAGAGGGTAAAGAATCTGCCTGCAGTGCAAGAGACTTGGGTCAGGAAGTGATCCAAGTCAGGATCCCTGGTCAGGAAGATCCCCTGGAGAAGGGAATGGCTACCCACTCTAGTATTCTTGTCTGGAGGGTTCCATGGACAGAGGAGCCTGGTGAGCTATAGTTTGCAAGGTCGCAAAGAGTCAGACATGACTGCAAGACTCACACACACACACACACACACACACATTCTATTATTTGTATGATCACTACTATTTGTATGATTACTACAAATGTTCATACTCTTATTATTATCTGTATGATCACTATTCTATTATTAAATAAAGTCCAGCTCCTTCAGAAACCTTCCAGGGTCACTGCACTCTGGGCCCTTCCTACCTTCCAGCTCGCCCTGTCAATACCTCACTCCCACATACCAGCATTTGCCACACTGGATTATTCAGCCGTAATTTCCTGCCTCCTGGCCTTTTCTTACCCTTTGTTGCCTGGGATGCCCTCATCCTTATTGCTGGCTAATGAAATTCTGTGAATTCTTCAAGTCCAGCTCATAGCAAACTTACTCTTGACCCCAACGCGATGCCCTAACTTGGAGCTGGTTTCTCCCTCCTAGGCAATGTATTTGCCCTTCGTTTTTTTTCCTTTAACAATTGTGCCTTATATGACGGGAGACATTTGGGGCCTCCTTCTTTCTCCTACTTCCCCTACAACCCCTACTGTCCAGAAAACTACAAGTTCCTAAAGGCTGAGTTCTTGTCTTGTTCATGTTTTAAACACATGTGATATTTTAAATGCATATTTTATGACTTTGCACTTAGCAGAATGCCTGGATAAAGGAAGTTTGGGTGAAGTTTGTTGAAGAGAATTGTTAAATGTGTGTAGATGCTCTCATGTCCATTCCATGCTGAAACAGACACTTGATAATTATCTAGTAACTATAAATAGGGTGTGAAGTTGGACACTGAGGACAAAATCCTCCTTCTGAGATCCAAGTGGTCTGACTTGGGTGCCTCCACTGATGAGAATGCTATGGATCTAATCTATTCATTGCTCTGTGTGTGTCTGTTTGGACCCTTTTGGTTGCAAGTCATACTGAAATTTGATTCAGACAGATTTAAACAATGGACAAAATTTGACATCACCTGTGAATGAAACAGAAAGGTTCATGGAGGCTTGACTCTAGCTCAACAATGTAACCAAAGGCCAGGTTCATCATCTCTCTCCAATCTGTCTTCTGCAGGTGGTGTTGAACCCTAAGGCTGGCTGCCCCCACAAGATGGTGGCCAGCGGTTTCCAGGGAATATATGCTTTCTCATATATGGACCATATGTCCACTGGTAGGCCTGCCATGTTGCACAACTCCAGGATACAACACTCATGGAACTAAAATAAATACAATGCCAACAGTGTCCTCTGGATTTGTGCGGTACAATAGCCTCTGGAAGAGGGAATCTTTCCAGGTGGCTTACATAGAAGAGACAAGAAATTTCTTCACCAGCAGCCTTCAGAAAACATCTTACTACATTCACAAATCCCATCTTCTCTGCCACTCAGAGACCTAGAATGGGACCATTTAAACTGACCATGTCAGGTTCCAAGTTTGGGAGGCCTTGAGTTAATATTGAAACAAGAAAGATGGTCAGTGATTCAGCTAGAAAAAACTAGGGAATATAGAGTTAGCTCCATCCAACCAATGATATCCGTATAATACATAAATATATGTATAGATTTAATATATGCATACATGAAAGTCAAAGTGTTAATCGCCCAGTCCTTTCCACCTCTTTGTGATCCCAAGTGCTGTAGCCTGCCAGACACCTCCATCCATAGAATTCTCCAGGCAAGAGTACTGAGTGGGTTGCCATTCCCTTCTCCAGGAGATTTTCCTAACCCAGGGACCGAACCTGACTCTTCTGCTTTGCAGGCAGACTCTTTACTGTTTAAGCCAAAGATTTGGTTTACGTATGCATTAAAATATGCATTAACATTACATATGAAAATTAAGACTAATTTTGAGTAAATACTCAACATATTTGCCTGCTACATACCTGATACAATGAACTGTTACTTATCTGCCCTCAAGGAACTAATAGTCTTTTCTCCTTTCCTTCTCTCCTTCATTACCAAGTTGAAGTGCCTAAACCCTTCTCTTACTCTTCATAAAATCTCTTCAGAATCTGTTTATGGTACGTAACATTCTTCCACCTTTAAGTGACTCATGGGATCACATTTAAGCCATTGACATCTTAGAGACTGAGGTGTTGTAAGAAAGTTATGCCTGTGGCCCAGTGGGCATTTTTCTGAGGGTGACCAAGTTTCCACCAGTCAGAGAGAAGGGATTGTTCAGGATGACAGAGACCATCTTGCCCCCTCAGTTGAGCCATCAGAGACAGAGAGATTTCCATAATATTTTCCATTTTCGTAGCATTTCCTAAATGCTCCCAGAGTTATTCCAGTCATTCTAGCCATGTTGCTACTCAACCTGGAAGACATATTTGGCTCCTTTTAAAATGAATGATGTATTTATATTGGATCCCAGACATTTTGAGGCAATTAAAACAATGGTTTTCCCATGTGGAGTGATATTTCTGACCTCCAACAAAGTCCGCATTTCCAGTTTTACTGGAGTTAAATCTATCAGATGGGCCTGAGGAGACCAGAAGTCTGGGCTCTGTCATTTATTAGTTATTTTACTTCGAACAAGGCACTTCACCTCTTCAGGCTTCAACTTCCTTCATTAACAACAGGATGCAGAAAATATTTATTGGGTGCCTGTTATGGGCCAGGTTCTGTGCTAGATGCTCAGGATATGACCCTAAAGGCAACTTCCTCACCTACAGAGTGGGTGGGAGGCCTAGATAACGTGAGCCTCCCGTGGCTACAAAGACTACAGGCTCAAGAGACGGAGACAGCAGGTATATGTCCCCAGGTTCTGCAGCAGTTACTCATCAGCAACAAGTTGTGATGAGTATAGAGGCCACCCCCACCTGTCATAACCATCTCTCACCTCTTCCTCTCATGCTGGGACCACATGATCAGGGTATAAACTCTATTCTGCCAGGGCCTGCAGAACTCTGACTTCAGGCAATTCATCATTTAGTTTATAGATTAGTAGGTTATAAATATCCTATCCAAAATAAGTCATATATTCTCCTTTCCTTAAAGTATATTCCCCAAAGAACAGGTGTACTTTATCTCCTCTCATATAAACATCAGAGCCTGACCCTGTAAGTTCATTTAAAAAAAGAATCCAGTGGTGGGTGGTAACATTCCTTTTGGACTCTCTGGCTGCTCGTGGAGTTGCTCTCAGAGTGATCAGTGATCATCTAGACAGCAAGGAGAAATTAATCACATTGGAAGTTTGTCTGCTGCTATAAACCAACTAAAGATAATGGTGCCTGCGGCTGTGAGGCACAGGGGAAGGAGGAATGGAGTTGGAGCCAGAGAAGCTGGGTTTGTTGAAGTCTCAGCTCACCACTAGGAGAAGGCAATGGCACCCCACTCCAGCACTCTTACCTGGAAAATCCCATGGATGGAGGAGCCTGGTGGGCTGCAGTCCATGGGGTTGCGAAGAGTCAGACACGACTGAGCGCCTTCACTTTCAGTTTTCACTTTCATGCATTGGAGAAGGAAATGGCAACCCACTCCAGTGTTCTTGCCTGGAGAATCCCAGGGACTGGGGTGCCTGGTGGGCTGCCGTCTATGGGGTTGCATAGAGTCAGACATGACTGAAGCGACTTAGCAGCAGCAGCAGCAGCTCAGCACTTAGCAGAGAGAACTTGGTGTGTCTCTAAGCCTCAATTTTTAAAATCTGCAAATGAGTATGCCTACTTCTCACAGTTGTTACAAAGATTATGAGAGATAATGTATGTGAAATGTGCTGTACTGGTGTTAATCTCACTCTCTGTATTTTAGCACTTAAAGTACTTTTTTCTTAGAATAAAGAGGAGAAAGACGCTTCAAGGACAACTAGCTGGAATCACAGCGTTTTGAATTTGGAGAGGACCTTGATGAATATCCAGTTCACTGAAGCTATTTCACAGAAACTAAATCCCAGAAGGTTTGAGTGGCTCACCAAGGATGCCATAAAAAATTAAATAGTTTTTAAAATGGGGGTTCAGCATTTCACATAACAAGAAGACTAGAGAATGGGCTATTTTAGAAAGTCAGCACTACTGAGACTCAGACATTTTCCCCTCATGCTGGCAAGATGGTTGCCACAGTCCCAAGCATTACCACCTCATGTGATGATATTCAAAGGGAGGAAGGTGCATGTGTGCGTGTGTGTGTGTGTGTGTGTGTGTATGTGTTTTGGGAAAGAATGGGGAAGGAAACTCCCATTGTACATCTTTTCTTTGCTATGAGAATGTGACTATTTCCATAGGTTCCCAGTAGACTTTCCCTCAGGGCCCACTAACCAGAGCTCAGTTGTTATATGCCCACCTTTAAAAGAAGTATTGATAAAAATGAATGAGGATTACTATTCTATGGTTAGATGATTCATGGTTTTTACCCTGGGACCTTCCTTGAACATGTTACTGACCCATGCCTAAATAATATTCAAAAAAGAAAAAGAAGGAAAAGTAGGAAGTAGCCATTGGACAGGCAAGACCCAAGTGGGTCTTGCCAAATAATCCCATTCGTTCTAACATTTGCTATAGGATAACTAGTAGCTCTTGTCACATAAAGGGATGACTCCATAATACCCATGGTCTAGTTTCTTCTATCCACAGGCTAATTCCTTCAAGGTTTGTGATATTTTGCAATATATATTTCAGTCTATTCTTCATTGTCGAAATAAAAGGGAGTCCTAGGTTAAATTCACATTAATTTCTAAATAAGCTGTGCTCAGTCACTCAGTTGTGTCTAACTCTTTGCTGCCCCATAGACTGCAACCCGCCAATCTCCTTTGTCCATGGATTTTCCAGACCAGAATACCAGTGTGGGGTGCCATTTTCTACTCCAGGGGACCTTTCCAAGCCAGGAACCAAAACTGTATCTCCTGCGTTTCCTGAATTGGCAGCTGGATACTTGCCACTAATACCACCTGGGAAGTCCTCCTAAATAAGAAAGTAGCTAAAATATTTATTTACTGATTCCAAGCATTTTTTGTTCCTACTATTAAGAAGAGGTGGCAAGAATACACAGAAAAACTGTACAAAAAAGATCTTCACAACCAAGATAATCACAATGGTGTGATCACTCACCTAGAGCCAGACATCCTGGAATGTGAAGTCAAGTGGGCCTTAGAAAGCATCACTATGAACAAAGCTAATGGAGGTAATGGAATTCTAGTTGGGCTATTTCAAATGCTTTGAAAATGCTGCACTCAATATGCCAGCACATTTGGAAAACTCAGCAGTGGCCACAGGACTGGAAAAGGTCAGTTTTCATTCCAATTCCAAAGAAAGGCAATGCCAAAGCATGCTCAAACTACCACACAATTGCACTCATCTCACATGCTAGTAAAGTAATGCTCAAAATTCTCCAAGCCAGACTTCAGCAATACGTGAACCGTGAACTCCCTGATGTTCAAGCTGGTTTTAGAAAAGGCAGAGGAACCAGAGATCAAATTGCCAACATCCACTGGATCATTGAAAAAGCAAGAGAGTTCCAGAAAAACATCTACTTCTGCTTTATTGACTATGCCAAAACCTTTGACTGTGTGGATCACAATAAACTGTGGAAAATTCTGAAAGAGATCAAAATACCAGAGCACCTGACTGGCCTCTTGAGAAACCTATATGCAGGTCAGGAAGCAACAGTTAGAACTGAACATGGAACAACAGACTGGTTTCAAATGAGTATGTCAAGGCTGTATATTGTCACCCTGCTTATTTAACTTATATGCAGAGTATATCATGAGAAATGCTGGGCTGGAAGAAGCACAAGCTGGAATCAAGATTGCCAGGAGAAATATCAGTAACTTCAGATATGCAGTGATACCACCCTTATGGCAGAAAGGGAAGAGGAACTAAAAAGCCTCTTGAAAGTGAGAGAGGAGAGTGAAAAAGTTGGCTGAAAGCTCAACATTCAGAAAATGAAGACCATGGCATCTAGTCCCATCACTTCATGGGAAATAGATGGGGAAACAGTGGAAACAGTGTCAGATTTTATTTCTGGGGGGCTCCAAAATCACTGCAGATGGTGACTGCAGCCATGAAATTAAAAGACGCTTACTCCTTGGAAGAAAAGTTATGACCAACCTAGATAGCATATTCAAAAGCAGAGACATTACTTTGCCAACAAAGGTCCATCTAGTCAAGGCTATGGTTTTTCCAGTGGTCATGTATGGATGTGAGAGTTGGACTGTGAAGAAAGCTGAGCACCGAAGAATTGATGCTTTTGACCTGCGGTGTTGGAGAAGACTCTTGAGAGTCCCCTGGACTGCAAGGAGATCCAACCAGTCCATTCTAAAGGAGATCAGTCCTGGGTATTCTTTGGAAGGATTGATGCTAAAACTGAAACTCTAATACTTTGGCCACCTCATGTGAAGAGTTGACTCATTGGAAAAGACTTTGATGCTGGGAGGGATTGGGGGCAGGAGGAGAAGGGGACGACAGAGGATGAGATGGCTGGATGGCATCACCGACTCGATGGACATGAGTCTGTGTGAACTCCGGGAGTTGGTGATGGACAGGGAGGCCTGGTAATTCATGGGGTCACAAAGAGTCGGACACGACTGAGCGACTGAACTGAACTGATGTACTAGGAACTATTCTCAGTTTTATTTACACATGGTACTGGAATAAATGTTCATCTCTTTGAAAAAGCACATTAAATCCTGCTTAAAATCTTAAAGAATTAGATATCTTAAGACAATATTTATGGAAACTTGAGATTAGTAAGACCTATCATAAAGGAAAGGAATAACATCATAAAGGAAAATTTTAAGTTGCAAAAAGTTTTTAAATTCCAGTGCACCCCAAAAGATAAAGGACAAACTAAGAAAAATTACTGCATATCTTTGAGAGGATATTATTCTTCAATATATGTAAAATTTTATAAATTAGTAAGAAAAGGAAGATGACCCAAAAAATAGTCAAAGGACTTGAACATATAACTTATAAAATGAATGCGCTTGTGTTCAGTCATGTTCAACTCCTAGAAACCCTCCAGACTCCTCTGTCCATGGGATTCTCCAGGCAAGAATACTGGAGTGGGTTGCCATGCCCTCCTCCAGGGGATCTTCCTGACCCAGGGACTGAACCCATGTCTCTGGCTCCTCACTGCTGGAGCCACCTGGGAAGCCCCCAAATAAATATGAATGGTCAATAAATAGATTTAAAGTGTTCAACCTCACTAATAAAGTACATAAAATTGTATGTTTAAGGCAATATGGTATTATTTAATCTTGTTAGACATGATATCAACAAGTGTTGCTATGAGTACTGGTGAAACAAGCCTTCTCATATACAGTGGGTGCAAAGAGGAACTGGTTCAGATTTTTAGAAATGCAAGTTTATGATATTCAACAAACCATAATAAGGGGCATACCTTTTAACCCAGCCATTCTCCTTCTGATTATTTATCCTAAGGAAATAATCAAGGGGACATACAAAGATGTTTTGAATCAATATGCTCACCATGGTTACTTTTAATGGCACTTGAAACTCAGGCTGTGCATCCCAAGTACACACGTCAACTTAACTGTAAATTGGGTGAACTTAGTTTTGGAGTCTATTAGAATTTTATAGATTGTGCAGCAGAAAGTCTTTTAAAATGCTTTTTAGAAAGCAAGGTATTTAAATAGTTTATTCTTTCTCTTTGATAACCTCAATGACCTTTTTATGGGAAAGAATAGCCAAAAAAAAGAAAGAAAAAATTACCTTCATATTCAAATTTAAAAATTATCTTAGAAATGGTGCTGTAAATTAGATCATGTCATGAAAATTAATCTTAAAAGGTGCCATTTAAAAATATTTAATGATGAACCTACACATGCTCCAAAGTTAAAAAGAAAAATAAAAAGACTTTTCAACTAAGCCATGAAAGATTTTAAATGAGAGGAAAAGTAAGCTTTGAACAGATAGCTACATAGCATGATTTTCTGTTTTGTTTTATAATTATTGCTATTTAACATCTACGCATTAAAATTTGAAAAGTTTGATTGCTCATTTTTGAAGTTATGGTTTATGCTACAATGTGTTGTTCATTCTTTTCATTTTCATCAATAATTTTTTCTTGTTTCTTCATTTAAAAAAAGGAATAACTTTTAAAAAGTTATTTAAAAAAAGGAATTAACTAGTTAATAAAAATAATTTTGAAAAGAATTCAAATTTTTGTTAATAGTTTAAAAGGCTTTCTCAGGGTATGTGATCAAAATAAGTAGACCTAATTGTTGCTACCATTTGTTGAGTGCTCATTGTGCTCTCAGCACTGTGTCTATTAACTTTGAGCATACTAACTCACTGAATCCTCACAGCAATCTCATGCGGTAGCACCATCATTATACCCATTTTACAGATGAGGATACAGAGGCACAGAGAGGTGACCAACCTCCCCGGGTATACACTAGTGGTGCCTGGCAAAGCAGTTTGACCCCAGACAGCTGAATTCCAGAAACTTGGTGCTAACAATGAGGCACAGCTGCCTAAAATGCCTAACCAAGACTGGGTATCTGGCTGCCAAAGACAACTCCACAGAGCCGAAGGAGGTATGCACAGGGCTTCCAAACCTGTTCACGGATAAATCTTCTGGGGAAAGCTGTGAAAACACAAAGTCCGGAATCTCCTGAGGTGGGAGCTGGGAAGTGCCCCTTCCCCCGCTTTAAACTAAGTCATGGAATAATGGCTAAAGATTTTCCAGTGTTTCCCGTGTGCCAAGTGCTGAGCTAACTGCTTACATGCCCAGCCTCATTTCATATCACAAAGACCACCTATGGGTGACGCTCTCTATCCTCTTCCCCTTTTGGGGGTGAGGAGACAGAAGCTTTAGAGGGGTTAGGTAATGTGCCCACGGTCACACTGCCCACGGTAACACAGCCCACGGTCACGCTGCCCACGGCACGCTGCCCACAGTCACGCAGCCCACGGTCACGCAGCCCACGGTCACGCTGCCCACGGTCACGCTGCCCACGGTCACACAGCCCACGGTCACGCTGCCCACGGTCACGCTGCCCACGGTCACGCAGCCCACGGTCACACAGCCCATGGTCACGCTGCCCACGGTCACACAGCCCACGGTCACACAACCCACGGGCAGCTGGATTAGGACTCTCTGTGCCTCCAAACTTTAACAACCCCCACCCCCAAACAGGCTTCCCTGCTCAAGGGCAGGGTTCAGGGAGAAAGTGCTGATTTTAGCTGCATGAAAGGGCATCCCCAGGCCCCTGGTACAGGAGGCAGGCTCTAGGGAGTGTAGGGCCCACCTCACAACACAGAGAGGCTTCCCCAGACTGAGGGACCAGCAGGGGGGCTCTAGAATAGAGCACAGAGAGCACCAACCGAGGCAGGGCCCCACAAGCCACATAGACGACACAGAGCCGCAGAAGCAGGCTGCAAACTCCACGTGAGGGCTGATGGGCAGAGGGTATGTCCGGCCTGGACCAAGCCTCTGCTAGGACAGAACCTGCAGTCTGGAACCTTCTTAGACCCTCAGGACCTGCTAAGAATATCAGATGCTTTAAGCCGCCCTGTTTCTCCAACACTCATGAAATCCAAATAAAAACAAAACAATAAAATTCAACAAAGCTCTATGTTGTTCTAATCCTCTCTTTTGTTCTTATCCTTATGACTCCATGTTGAAATATCAAATGCAAATTTCCTTTCAATTGCCTTAATCATCATTATTTGCCCTGAGCCACCAGCTTTTCAACACCGCAAGGGTCCCAATCTGCCACATCTTTGCCATCAATCAAAGTTTCCTGTGGTAAATGAAGGCCAGGGTGTTTACGTGGGATGGGGGAAATTTCCTGCCTCGTTTAGACTGAGATGTCAATATGATAAATATCAGGATAACAAGGAGGATATGAGACAAATTCTCCCACCATCACACACACACACACACACACACACACACACACACACCAATATTCAAAGGAATGGCTCTGAGACCCTGGAGCATAGCACAGGGATCAGAGAGAACAGAATATTGTCATGAAATTTTTGCAGAAACCTGTGCCCTGAACTCTCTTCCTCCACCTTCCCAGAGGGACTGGGGAGGTCCTCATGAAGGTCTTGGCTGGTGCTCTTCACAGAGCCTGGTGTGTCCCTGCACTGGGAGAGTCTGCATTGCCATGGGCTGGGGTCACAAGGAAAAGGACTTCATCGAGGAAAACAGGAGGCTGGAGGTAGATAGCCAGCTGCCCAGGACTGATGGAAGCCAAAGCAGAACACAGATGAGGCCTTGCGGGTCCAGGGAGCTGAAGGGGAGAGAGAACAGCCGCATAGGGTCTCCCAGGAGGGAAAGTCTCGGCCATCCCCCAGGTCCCAAGAATCTGATTAGGAACTTCTCTCTGTCCACCCCTCATTCTCCCACCCCACCCTTGCCCACCCTGGCACTCAGGGCCTGAGGGATCAGTCTGTGATGGGGCGGCAGAAGGGAGGAAGACAGCTGAGTCCAGAAAGACTGCAGGCTCACTGCGGAGCATCAGGGTGAGACTGGCCGGGACTGGGACTAGGGACCATTTGCAGCACTGCTGCAGGGCTTGCACTGGACAAATATCTCCTTAAGCAACAAAATATAAAGAAATTACAATGGATTAAAAATAACTGCCTGCATGTACAGTTGGGCTAAATTATGGACAAGATACAAAAAGCTCAAAAAGCCCAACTGCTACTTCTGAGGGGCCAGGAACAAAAACAGGATGTTGAAAGTAGAAGCAGGGTGCTGGGCATGTCCCCTGCATCCCACACCATAAAGGGGTGGGCAGACCACCTAAGCCACCCCTCCAGCCTGACCCCTGGATGCTCCCCTACCCTCACCCCGTGTAAGGAACCAACCTGCCCCCCTCAGGGTTTTTCTCATTTTTGTTCCCCACTGCTGTAGCAGGAGCTGTGTCTAAATTTCTTGCACAGCCTCTTATCAAATTCTATTGATTAAGGAAGACAAGAGCCCTAGAGAAGAGGAGAGTTGCTGCCAGGTCTACATTGGATATCACCAATGTAGGCTTTCTATCTTCTGATTCAAGACTACATGACTTAAAGGAACTCAAGGCTGTCATTACGGAATGAGCATAAAAGTCACAGGCTTGACTGAGTCTCATCTGGATTAAGGGAACATTACCACCACCATCCCAAATAAAGTTTAAAGGCACCAAGGGAAGCAAAAGGAAAGTTGTGTCTTGAATATATCACGAATTGTGCTGGTTCAGTTTGCTGCTCACTCTAACATTTATCTGGCACCTACACTACACTAGGAGAATCATTTGCTATTTTCCTTAAAGCTGAAAGCAGTCCTTTTAGGAAGAGACAGAAACCTCCTAAGGCTTCCCAGGTGGTGAAGAATGGCTCATTGGTGAAAAATATGCCTCCCAATGCAAGAGATGTGGGTTTGATCCCTGGGTTGGAAAGATCCCCTGGAGAAGAAAATGGCAACCCACTCCAGTATTCTTGCCTGGAAAATCCCATGGACAGAGGAACTTGGCAGGCTATAGTCCATGGGGTCACCAAAGAGATGGAAACAACTCAGCGACTAAACAAACAAATAAACCTCCTCACTCCTCATCTTTACAACAACACAAAGAAACTCAGAAAAAAGTGAAAATGAAAATGTTAGTCTCTCAGTTTTTCCAGTAGTCATGTATGGATGTGAGAGCTGGACAGTGAAAAAAGCTGAGTGCCAAAGAATTGATGCCTTCGAGCTGTGGTGCTGGAGAAGACTCTTGAGGGTCCCTTGGACTGCAAGGAGATCAAATCAGTCAATCCTAAAGGAAATCAACTCTGAATATTCATTGGAAGGACTGATGCTGAAGCTGAAGCGCCAATACTCTGGCCACCTGATTTGAAGACCTGACTCATTGGAAAAGACCGTGATGCTGGGAAAGATTGAAGGCAGAAGGAGAAGGGGATGACAGAAGATGAGACAGTTGGATGGCATCACTGACTCAGTGGACTCCAGGTGATGGTGAATACAGGGAAGCCTGGTATGCTGCAGTCCATAGGGTTGCAAAGAGTCAGACTGAACAACAGTCTTCCAGTCATGTTTGACTCTTTGCAACCCTGTGGACTATAGCCCACCAGTCTCCTCTGTCCATGAGATTTCCCAGGCAAGAATACTGCAGTGGATAGCCATTCCTTTCCCCAGGGGATCTTCCTCAACCAGAGATCAAATTGGAATCTGCATTGCAGATTTATTGTCTGTGCCTCCAGGGAAGCCCCAAACCTCAGAGAAGCTAAGTGATTGGCTGAGCTGAATTCTGAACCCAGTTATGTTATCCGCGCTACAAATGCCACGTTTTCCCAGGGGTGGGAGTGCCCGCAGCCTCCAGCAGAAAGATTTCCATGTGGGGTGGTGAACAAGCTGATAATTTGCTCTGTGTTAGGATTTCAGAGACAAGAGTTGCTGTCCATGTATGGAGACAGTGATGCAGACACTCCTGGGAGGTCATCTGATTTGAGTTGTATTTCAGGCAGCAGCGGGAGATGAATGCTAGACCCATTCATGCTCCCCTGCCTGACTCATCCTGGCACAGTGGTACACAGGCTCTTCCCCTGCCTCTCATCATGGTTAATGGATACCAGTTTCATCCTCATTGACATCATGCTGGTGGCTGTATACACTGTGCAAGCCACAAATACAGCCAGAGGAAGGATAGACAGATAGATAAAGCAGGGTGCCTTAATCAGCAGACAGACAGAAAAGGTAGAGAAAATTTAGAATTGAACAAAAAAGATGCCATTTAAAACTCCTGTGAAACATAAGCTGTGATAGATGTAGGGTAAAAAGGGTCAGAGTTTGAAACAGAAAAACTTTGTTTTCATCAATCTTAACCTAATGTGTCAGGAAACTGGATAAGTGATATTAAGAAAAAAAAAAAACTTTTCATAAAGTCTCAATAAATCAGGTCCAACTGACTTGTAAATTTCCAGGCAATCCACTCCCCACTCTGGCTCCCTGCAACCCCTACCCACACCCACACCCCACCTCTGGAACCACATAAACATATCAACAGAAGCAGGTTCCTCTCAAGGACAGACTGCTGCATTCTTCAGATTACTAAATCGGCAGAAAAAGCCACCATTGTCTTGGCAAGACAGTCATGCCACCGAATCTCCTACAGAATCACCCAGTTCAGGCCAGAGGGGGCTCCCAGCCGGCCATGGGGAGGTAATTGCACCAGTGCAGTGGGGCAGGGGTGGGGTTGGGGGAAGGTCACTAATTTATCTTAGTGGGGTGCTAACTTTGAAGCACATTGAAGGCTACTTAAATGTTAACATTTCCAAAGGGAAAGCACAAACATCTAGCTTTCAAGCCATCAAATTTTTCTTTTAAGAGATAACCACCTCTGACTCACAAGACAAATATTAAAAATAAAAATACCCAATCCAAACAAAAACCAGACCAGCTCTCCACCAACGGTACAATCTTGGTGGTCTCTAGGTAAAAGAAAAATATCAATAGTATGTGCCTGTGTGTGTGGATATGTGTCTAAGTTCAGTCCAACACAGGTTTTCTTTTCTTTTTTTAAACAGTTTCTTTTTCCCCACCTTTCAAAGGTTAGCTAAGTTATACAAGTCCATCTAACCAAAGAAAATCCCATTCATGAGTGATTAAACACAGTCTTTTGAAAGATAAACAGAAAAAGATATTTCATTAGCATGAAGCAAAAAGAGAACAAAAATGCAATAATTCCTCATTCAACCCTTGATTCAATAAGGGGGAAATTGTCTTAAAGAATTGAAACATGAGGTTTAAGTCAGAGTGCCATTGCCTGTTTTAGAAATTATTTATTCCTCTTTCCCTGCAAAAAAAAAGAAAAAGAGAGAGAGAAAGTTGCAGGAGAGTGTTACAAAGAAAGAACAAAATAGATGTTCTTTATTTGCATTCAAAAGTGAGACTTTAGTTGTTAAAGCCAGAATATAAACTTAAAACTGCAAGCTCCAAAGCCCAGGTTTTGCCTTTTCCTCCTGCCAAGCTCTCTTCATCAGAAACCACTTTTATCTCTCACTAGTGTATTACCTGGAGAAGGCAATGACACCCCACTCCAGTACTCTTGCCTGGAAAATCCCATGGATGGAGGAGCCTAGTAGGCTTCAGTCCATGGGGTCGCAAAGAGTCAGACACGACTGAGCTACTTCACTTTCACTTTTCACTTTCATGCATTGGGGAAGGCAATGGCAACCCACTCCAGTGTTCCTCCCTGGAGAATCCCAGGGACTGGGGAGCCTGGTGGGCTGCCATCTACTGGGTCACACAGAGTCAGACACGACTGAAGCGACAGCAGCAGCAGCAGCAGTGTGATTACCTGTCTACTTTGAGTCGAGTGACTCATTCACAGGGAAAGAGCTGCACCCAGCTAACTTCTCCAGCAAGAATGTTCTCACTGCCCCTGGAGGGATACTGTTCATGTCAGCTGCACCCTTCTGGTTCGACCAGGACAAATCTTGGAGAAAAGAGACTAGTACTACACTGTCATCCTAATTCCTCTTCCAGAAGATGATATAGGATTTAGATGTTGAAAAAAATGAGGCAAACTTTCTATTCTAAGTGGGTTTATTAGCCTAATTAAGCATCTTGGGCAACAAAGGATGAGATGGTTGGATGGCATCATCAACTCAATGGACATGAGTTTCCGTAAATTCTGGGAGATGGTGAAGGACAGGGAAACCTGGCCTGCTGCTGTCCATGGGGTCACACGAGTCAAACAAGACTTGGTAATTAAACAACAGCAAGCGTCTTGGGCTTTCCTCCTCTACCTCCACTACTAGTCAGAAAACTGAAAAGGAGAGGAAAGACCCCTGCAGAGGATGTGCTACCATCTCAGAAGGGTTGAGGCTGAAAGGGTTCCTGATTTTGTTTATGGGGACACAGCACGCATGGATGTTAGAAAAGGTTCTAGTGCAACTTCGCTGAGTATACAACTTCAGCATTGTAGAATCAAAGCAAAACATAAAGTCTGCGTTATTTTTTTCTCCTTTCAATATACATCCTCGTCCAGACAAAATTCTGTCTTGATACCATGTCTTTGTCTCCTGAACCATCTGAGGAAGAAAAAACACCTACCCAAACAAACAAAACCCAACCAACTCTGGTTTTTATATAATTTTCAAATGCTAAAGTCATACATAATGGCGTCCACTGTGGTTTAAAATCTGTTTGCCTGCTTTCTCCCACTCATCTGTCCCCACCCACCCCGACCTGAAGCCTCTCTTGTTTCCCTTGCCCTCCTTTGCTTTTCGGCCAGAGGAATGAAGTTCCTATTGCAAACTTCGGGCCAGGTGTGAGGTATTTAGATTAACCTTGGCAAAGATAGCAAAGATTAAGAAAAATATAAGTTGGCAGAAGACATTGCAGTAGATGTTTCCCGAGGAACAGGATTAACAAAGAAAAATAAAAGAAAAAGATGTTACATCCGGCCTATTTGAAAGACATGAGAAAACACATGGATTGTATAAAGTAAGAGTAAGCTCCAAGTTGGCTCAATTCATAAAGAATTAAGGAGGCAACAATAAAAAATGCGAGACTATAAATACAGCCATAGCCTTCCTTTATTTTGCAACCTCCACCTCCCGCAAACTCCGTACATGCCTTATATAAACTTTATTTGAATATTTTTCTTGGGACTTTCTTTTTACTCCCTGCCAACAGCTTTCCAGTTCTTTGACACTCACAATTCCAGTCTTTGCATCATCACCCAACACGGCCCATTTCAGTACTAGTTCTTTTCATCACTCAAAACGTCTCCATCCCCAAGATCACCAGCTCTGGAGTTCTCCTCGCACACCACCATCTCTTTATCTTCCATCTTTCATTCTTATTCCTCCTGAGCCGAACCTCCCCCAACCCAAGCCCCTTTCTACTGTTCTCATCCTTTAGCCCCTCTGGTTTTGGTTCTATCCCCATCTAGCCCAAACTTCAGATCCCTCAGTTCAATGATGCTCTGGCTAGACTGTCTTATCTGGGGAATCCCCAGGCTCTTCATTCTCCATTTTCCTCCAAGAGAAGCTGAATCTCATTGGAAAAGCAATCTATCACAAATGCCCACTATTTTACTCTCAGTTCTCTTTCTTGTGCCCAGGAGCCTTCTTTTTGAAGTATTTTCAAGGGTATTTAAGACATCATTATGTTCTTTCTATGTATCCCAGTTCTTTTGCAATTATCTCTCTCTCTCTCTCTCTTTTTTTTGGCCCAGCATGTGGAATCTTAGTTCTGTGACCAGGGGTTGAACCCACACCCCCCACAGCAGAAGTGCAGAATCTTAACCATAGGATCACGAGGGAAGTCTCTGCAATTATCTTTGATGCCTAAGCCCACGTCTTTCTTCTTCACCTATTCATCTAAAGAGGTGTCGTGTCCTGCTGACTCTATCTCCACAATAAGGTTTAAATTGGCCTCTTCCTCTTGTTTTCGGTTCCTGTCCCATTTCGTGCCCCATAATTTCTTCTTGGCAGTCTCCACCAAACCCACCCTGCTCACCCAACTCTGAGCCTCCACTTTCCAATCATTCAATCCTGCAATCATTTCAATCCCATGATGAAGCCCCTAGGGTCCCCCTGTTGGACACCACCTAAAACATAATGAACCCTACAGCCCAGCACAAATCCATCTACAACACAGCTCCAACTTGTCTTTCCAGCCCCAGCCCTCGCTATCCCACCATTCTTGAACCAAACTGGAAAAAGACATATTATTTTCACACTTCTGTACTTTTTGATCATTTCCCATCCACCCCTATTTGTCTTTCAAGCTTCTGCCATCTTACCAAGCTCCTCTCAAATGCCTTCTCTTCCATGAAGCCAGTGATCTTTCATTCCTCTGGACTCCACTAAGAGTGACCTCACCTCATTCTATCTTGGAGTTTACTTCTATGCTTGTCTGTGTTGGATGCCTCCTGAGAAGACTTCTTATTTTTTTAGCTTTGTATTCCTACAGGGTTTGTAAAGTGTCTTCCATAATATAGAAGCCAAATAAGTATTTGCGCAAAGTTAAAAAAGAAATCAAGCAGCTGGATCTGCCCCTTCAAGTCTCTGCTCTTATTTGGGGTGGGGAGGTCCAGTAGTCCCTTTACGTTTCTGGGTTTACTTGGTAAAGAAGAGCTTTTATCTTGAAGGTCTCTCTAATAGTCTAACTCAAATGCAATATATTTCTTCTGCTAGTGGAATACATTTTGGAAAAACAATGCTATTTCTGTAAGAAAAATTGCCTCAAATAGGAAGTTCTAGGGACTTCCAATTGTAGCATTGTCACCATTGGGGCTAACTATATATAATCGTATTTAATGGGGAAAGGGCTGGGGAGCTAGTGCTGTCTGACATCTCCTGACCCACCCTCCTGCCCCTCACATTTTTATGTGCAGATATTTAGACTGCATGTTGTTTCCCCAAGACTTAAATGAATTCCACAGAGTCCTCCTTTCAAAGTCTTATTGGGTCTGGTGAGAAATGATGACGGGATCAGGGTCTGCCATTATTTATTGTTTAATTTAATTTCCTGAGTCCGGTCTCACCTCTCCCTGCTCTCACCTCTTCCTACGCCCAGTCCAGGGTTAAATGGTGACCCCTTGTTCTGAAAGTGGCATTGTAATTTATTTATTTATTGGTTTTGGGTAGCTCCTACTACAAAAGATCATACTTAGGCTCTTCTATTCTGCTAACTCAAGGAAACATGTTTTGCTTTGTCCTTTTCATAAACCATACAGTAACTGAGAGCATAAAGCACACTTTTTGACTCTTGGAGACAATACTGAACATTATGACACACTGATGAGATTGTAGGATGAATGATACTATATTAAGTATTATTGTTATGTATGTTATAAACAGATTAATATGTCATAGTAACACTACAACATTCACCAAAGAACAGGAAGGAACTAGGAAAAGTAAGACTCTCTGAGAAAGTCATGGGAGCGCCTTGTGGCCCTTGGTCATGAACTTGAGAACCGGACAGCACTATTACCATTAGCTTTCTTACCAACTCACGTTCATTTAATCCAGGTGGCATCCTGATGAAACCAGCAGAGACGGTGTTATTTTCCCCATTGAACAGATAGGACTGAGTCCCATGCTGCTTGTCAACGGGCACACTGGGGAGTGAGAGTCACGGCCAGGAGTCCTGGGTTCTGGTGCCATCATCTTGCCATCATATTGCACCGCCCCCGTAAAGCACTTTGCTAAGTCACTTCAGTCGTGTCCGACTCTGTGCGACCCCATAGACGGCAGCCCACCAGGACAGAAGAGCCTGGTGGGCTACACAGTTCATGGGGTTGCAAAGAGTCGGACATGACTGAGCAACTAACACACACACATATATGTAATCACACACATTCTGTTGGGCAGATGAAAATTAAGCAAAAATAGAAAGTAGGTCACTTGACGACTTCAATTAGCATTATACAATCTGAAATATACTTTTTCAATCCTTTTAAGTCTTCTGGCATCTGCTTTCAGCATCAGAGACATCAGTTTGCCCTGCTAACCTGCACTCTTTATTTTGATATCTCATGCCCTATTTTCCCTTCCTTTAGCAGTATAGCCACCCTGATGTACTACTTTCTCCTTCACCCCCAACACATGCATGCACACACACACACACACGAGTGTGACTGTTTGCCTTTGCTCTTGCTGTTTCTCCTACTTAGATTACTACCACTTGTTTTTGCACTCTGGCTAAATATAAATATCACTTCTAAGTCTCAAGCTTGCCTCCACTCTCAATTAGAATAACACCTTTCCTTATTGAGACACCTGACATAAATGAATCTCAAAATAATTACATTGAGTGAAACAAAAAAGGATATGCTGTATGGAGGACAGTGAAAAAGTTGGCTCAAAACTCAACATTCAGAAAAATAAGATCATGGCATCCAGTCCCATCACTTTATGGCAAATAGATGGGGAAACAATGGGAACAGTGACAGACTTTATTTTTCTGGGCTCCAAAATCACTGCAGATGGTGACTGCAGCCGTGATATTAAAAGACACTTGCTCCTTGGAAGAAAAGCTATGGCCAACCTAGACAGCATATTAAAAAGCAGAGACATTACTTTGCCAACAAAAGTCTGTCTAGTCAAAGCTATGGTTTTTCCAGTAGTCATGTATGGATGTGAGAGCTGGACTATATAAAAGCTAAGTGCTGAAGAATTGATGCTTTTAAACTGTGGTGTTGGAGAAGACTCTTGAAATTTCATTTGACTGCAAGGAAATCAAACCAGTGAATCATAAAGGAAATCAGTCCTGAATATTCATTGAAAGGTCTGATCCTGAAGCTGAAACTCCAGTGCTTTGGCCACCTGATGCGAAGAACTGACTCACTGGAAGACCCTAGTGCTGGGCAGAAGGAGAAGGGGATGATAGAAGATGAGATGGTTGGATGGCATCACCAACTCAATGGACATGAGTCTGAGCAAGCTCCAGGAGTTGGTGAAGGACAGGGAAGCCTGGCAGGCTGCAGTCCACGGGGTCGCAAAGAGTCAGACACGACTGAGTGACTGAACCGAACTGAGTATGACTCCATTAAATTCTAGAAAATGTAAAATAATTTATAATGATAGAAAGCAGATCATTGGTTTCCTGGAGACAGTAGAACAGCAGTACAGGTGGGGTAAGTACAGGAAAAGGGAGGGATTACCAAGAAGTACAAGAAAACTGGGGGATGATAATATGTAGCATATTAATTTTGTTGATGGTTTCATAAGTGTCTAAATGCCTAAAATTATCAGTGTGTACTTCATATGTACAGTTCATTCTACATCAATTATATCTCAGTAAAACTGCTGAAAATTTTAAAGAATGCTTTTCCTGTGTATTCTTTCCATATGTTCTGTGCATATCTCTATTTTAATGCTCACTGTATTTCAACCATTTACATCCTCTGTTCAGTTAACTAGAATGAAATTAATTAAGGATTTACTAGTCCTTGGTGATAAAGAGTTGGTGATTAATATTGGGGCACCAGTATTATATATAATAACAGACTGTCATTGGTGGTAACTGACACCAATAGCACCTCTTGGAGAAGACTCCTTAGCTTAGCTAGTTGATGTATTTAAGAGCTCTATTCTTCCCCAGAGGCTCAGCTGTAAAGAATCAGCCTGCAATGCAGGAGACACAGGTTCGATCCCTGTGTCGGGAATATCTCCTGGAGAAGAAATGGCAACCCACTCCGTTATGCTTGCCTGGGAAATCCTATGGACAGAGGAGCCTGGCAGGCTACAGTCCATGGGGTTGCAAAAGAGTCAGACACGAATGAGCAATGAAAAAACAACAAACAACATTCAGCATCTTTCACCTTTGTCATATCTCCAACTTTGTACAATTCTCCCCCTTTTTATTTTTCCTTACATTTTCATCATGAATTATGCCACCGCTCCTAACCCTTAGTAGGATACTTTCAGTTCCATAATCTAAGAATCTACAACAACAATAAGACGTTTTAAATTCAAAATTTGTAGTCATTTAAGATTTCTCTAATAGTGATTTGGTGAATAAAATCTGTTTTCACTTGTGAAATTGAAAGCCAAGTATTTGACTTGCCAGGCTCAGTGTTTGTGTTGAAACACTTAATACCTTGTGATGCACTTGATAAAAATTCCATAAATAGATTCAGATAATGCCTTATTTCAGATTCAGAGTTGATACTTTCAACAAGTACTTTTTAAAAGAATAAATGAAATGAACCTTGTTAAATATCTGAAAAACTTCTTCAAAGATTATTAGTTGTCTTTTCTCCTGCCTCTGTTTTGAATTAACCTTCCCAAACATTTTTTCCATTGAGGGCATTTTTCAAAGAACTATGATTCTGACCCGATGCTGAGGGGAAAAAAAGACCCTCATGTTTGGAAAGATTGAAGGCAGAAGAAAAGGGTGACAGAGGATGAGATGGTTGGACGGAGGGCATCACCAATTCTGTGGACATGAACTTGGATGAACTCTGGGAGATGATGAGGGACAGGGAAGTCTAGGATGCTGCAGTCCACAGGGTCACAAAGTCAGACACAACTTGGTGACTGAAAAACAAGATTCTGACACATTTTTTCCTCTTCTGCCACCATCCCTGCCAAGCCTGCTAAGCTCTCTGCAGGTCACTTTCCACATCTCGAGTGCCTGCAGACGTGTCACCACTTGCACACGCTGTATCTACTGGGCTCGGGTGTCTCTGCCGCCTCCCGTTTGCCGTCCTACAGACCTTCTAGGTCTGGATCAGGGCACTGCCGCCTCTCCTGTTGGGTATTTCTGCTCCACTAGTGCTGACACATTGAGGTTCTGGAGGTGATGAGTTTCTGCTGCTGGTGAGGTGGGGACCATTGCCCTCTCTATGTCATGTGGCTTTGCCCCCAGTCTCTCCAAGTTTTGATTCCCAGCTTCCTCTGTCCCCAGGACTTAACACATGATTTCTTGGAGCGACTGGCTTCATACTAGCTTCTTTCTGCCTCACTCTCCCTTTAGGAAAAATTCTGCCCAGAAAATTGTCTCCAGGGACTTCCTTGGCCATCCAGTGGTTAAGACTTTGTGCTTTCAATGCAGAGGGCAATGTTTGAGGAGCAAGGATCCCACAGGCGTGGCATGTCCAAAAATAAATAAATAAAATAAAGAGCTGTCTTCCACTGGAAATCAGGTTCTACCATCAGCTAAGACATGTTGATCAAAGAGTAAAAGCTAAACTTTCAAATCACTGTCAATTGAATTTTTTTGTTTTAGAAAAAGTGTCTCCATTCCTTGTGCATGTAGATTTCTACAAATGTGCCCTTAGAGGCATGGTTTGAAGCATGTGAATCTGGAAACTACCTTAGGCTCCATCTAGGACAAGAGATGCTACACGTACTTTTTGTACAATATTGTGCCGAGTTACAAAATAAATGTGAACATTCAGTTTTTCATTACAAACACTGTCTTAAATTTATCACATTACAAGCAGATTCTCAGAATACGTATTCAGTTTTTATTAAGATTCCCCTCCAAAAGGACAGTTTCCTATGAAATATGACTTCTAAAAGACCTATAAAGCTAGAACACTTTTAAAACATTTGAGCATGTGGTTCTGGAAGAAAGGCAAGAGAAGCTGGCATGGAAAATCTGAACATTTGCGGGATTTGATCCAGATGATCTCAACTATTAAGAGAATTATTTAATGGCCATTCTCATGTACTTGTTTTGTCACTTTCTATTCAGCTTTGATGTGAATACACTAGTTTTCTGTCTTCGATTATGAACAGAACACTACTGGAAAATCGGGAGCTTGGAAAAGAGTAACAGTGGTGATTGAATGAATGGCAACAAAGACTATAAAAAGAAACATTTAAGGAAATAAATGTCTATATTTACATGAAATATATTTAGCATAAACTCACATCTGAAATGTGTATATGTGCATATATAGAATAGCTACTGATAAACAAATATTTCACTTTTCCATATGACATTTATTATGTTGTTCTGTGAAAGACTAGATGTCAGATAATAGAAGTGACTGGAACAAACCATTTCATCTGTTTGCCTCTGTCTAGGTAGGTCCTCTGCACTACGCATGAATTCTTAGATGAGGCACTTACACAGTTCTCCAGCTGAGCAAATTGCTGGCATAACCACACAAATTATCAACTTCCTCTATACTTATCCTTACCAATTAGCATTTCCTTGGTGCCCTGGGACAGGCATAATTAAAGCTAGGTATATTTCACGTTTTTCTTTTTTTAATTAAAAATATTTATTTTATTTCATGTTTTTCAATCAATAAACATTTATTAACATACTCTGTGTAAATTATCAGGCTTGATGCTTGGGGGGGAATTTGTAGAAACTAGCAATACCTTGTGATTTGGTGGTTTAGTTGCTATGTTGTGTCTGACTTTGCGACCCCATGGACTGTAGCCCACCAGGCTCCTCTGTCCATGGGATTTCCCAGGCAGGAATACTGTAGTGGGTTGCTGTTTCCTTTTGCAGGGGATCTTCCCGACCCAAGGATTGCACCTGCGTCTCTTACATCTCCTGTACTGCAGGCGGAATCTTCACTGCTGAGCCACAGGAATCTTCCCAACCCAGGGATCGAACCCGGGTCTCCTGCATTGCAAGCAGACGCTTTAACCTCTGAGCCACCAGGGAAGCCTATATATATATATATATATATATACCCTCAATCTTGGAGAGAGATATATATATATCTCTCTCCAAGATTGAGGGTATCCTCCCTAGGATAGAATACATTCCTCAACTGGTGGAGAAAGCCTTTGCACATTTAATAAAGTAAAAGCTGCTCAGTTGCGTCCAACATTTTGTGACCCCACGGATTATACAGTCCATGGAATTCTCCAGGCCAGAATACTGGAGTGGGTAGCCTTTACTTTCTTCAAGGGATCTTCCCCACCCAGTGCTTGAACCCAGGTCTTCTGCATTGCAGGTGGATTTTTTTACCAGCTGAGCCACAAGGGAAGCCCATTTAATAAACATTTAACACATTTAGAAATGACTGCTGAGCCCTGATACTTCTGCACAGTACCTCGGCTGGGCTCTGTTTTGTCCTGTCGTGCCTGCAGAAAAAATGAAAACAGCATCAAAATCCTAGCCCTCAAACTGTGGCTTCTCAGGGAAAAAACAGTGTTAAAAGGGAAGAAAGACAAGTAGACATCTACACAACATCAGGCAAATGCTTCCCTGGTGGCTCAGATGGTAAAGAACCTACCTTCAATGCAGGAGACCTGGGTTCAGTCCTTGGGTTGGGGAGATCCCCTGGAGAAGGGAATGGCAACCCACTTCAGTATTCTTGCCTGGAGAATTCCATGGACAGAGGAACCTGGTGGGTTACAGTCCATGGTGTCACAAAAAGAGAACAGTTGAGCAAAATGAAAATTAGTCCCTGGCAACCATCCACATAAATACACACATAAACACACAGACACACAGACACACACACACAGAGGTCAATAATGCAAAAGATAGAAACCAACTTAGATGCAAAAACAAAAATCAGAAGGAAATTCTTCAAAAGTGTTCTGAGCTACAGAAAACGTAGTAAGAAGATAAATTCATACTGAAGGTGATCAAACAATAAAATGAAAGTTCCCTGGTTGTCTAATAGATAGGATTCAGCCCTCTTTCATAAGAGGATGAAATAAACAGGAAAGTTACAGAAGTAAGAGAATAAATTGAAGGAAATAATAGCAGCATCTATGATTACATTTGAGACTACAAGAAATACACTAGAAAGTGTTAGTCTGTAACTTTGCAACCCCAGGGATTTAGTCTGCCAGGCTCCTTGGTCCAAGGAATTCTTCAGGCTAGACCAACTTAAAAATAAACTTAATGGTATGTAGGAAAGTGATTACAAATGCACAAAATAAATAGCAAAAAGCCAAATGCAATAAAAAGAAGCTAATTGAAATAGAGAACAAAATTAATACAACATAAGAACACTGTTTCTGAAAGAATTTAAATCTGAGTTAGAGAAAGTATTAAATGATCTAACACAAGCAAACTGTACTCAAATGAAAAAAATAAACCTCTCTTCAATATACGGAAATAAATCAATGTGATACACCATATTAACAACTGAAAGAAAAAAAACATATGATCTTCTCAATAGATGCAGAAAAAGCCTTTGACAAAATTTAGCACCCATTTATGATTAAAAGTCTTCAAAAAATGGGCATAGAAGGAACCTACCTCAACATAGTAAAGGTCATATATGATAAGCCTACAGTAAACATTATTCTCAATGGTGAAAACTGAAAGCATTCCCCCTAAGATCAGGAGCAAGATAAGGGTATCCACTTTCACCACTATTATTCAACATAGTTCTGTAAGTCCTAGCTACAGCAATCAGAGAAGAAAAATAAATAGAAGGAAACCAGATTGGAAAAGAAAACATAAACCTCTCAGTGTTTGCAGATGACATGATACTGTACATAGAAAACCCTAAAGGTAGTATCAAAAAATTACTAGAGCTAATCAGTAAATTTAGCAAAGTTGAAGGATACAAAATCAATACACAGAAATCACTTGCATTTCTATATACTAACAATAAAAAATCAGAAAGAAAGATTAAGGAATCAATCCCATTCACCACTGCAACAAAAAGAATTAAATATCTAGGAATAAACTTACCAAAGGAGACAAAAGAACTGTATGCAGAAAATTATAAGACACTAATGAAAGAAATCAAGGATGACATAAACAGATGGAGAGATATTCCTGGGAAGGAAGAATCAATATTGTGAAAATGACTATACCACCAAATCCAATCTACAGATTTAATCCAATCCTAGTCAATTACCAATGGCATTTTTCATAGAACTAGAATAAAAAATTTCACAATGCAAATGGAAACACAAAACACCAAATAGCAAAAGCAGTCTTGAGAAAGAAGAATGGAGCTGCAGGAATGAAGCTTCTTGACTTCAGGTTATACTACAAAGCTACAGTCATCAAGAGAGTATGGTACTGGCACAAAAACAGAAATGTAGACTAATGGAACAAGATAGAAAGCCCAGACATAAACCTATGCACCTCTGAGTACCTTATCTTTGACAAAGGAGTAAGAATATTCAATGGGGCAAAGACAGTCTCTTCAATAAATGGTGCTGGGAAAACTGGACAGCTACATGTAAAACGACAAAATTAGAATACTTCCTAACACCATACAGAATGATAAAGTAAAAATGGATTAAATACCTAAATGTAAGACCAGAAACTATACAATTCTTAGAGGACAACATAGGCAGAACACTCGATGACATAAATCAAAGCAAGGTCCTCTATGACCCACCTCCTAGAGTAACAGAAATAAAAACAGGAGTAAACAAGTGGGACTGGATTAAACTTAAAAGCTTTTGCACAGCAAAGGAAACTATAAGCAAGGTGAAAAGACAGTCCTCAGAATGGGAGAATATAATAGCAAATGAAACAACTGACAAAGGATTAATTTCCAAAATATACAAGCAGCTCATACAACTCAATGCCAGAAAAACTAACAACCCAATCAAAAAGTGGGAAAAAGACCTAAGCAGACATTTCTCCAAAGAAGACATATAGATAGCTAACAAACACATGAAAAGATGCTCAGCGTCGCTCTTTATTCAAGAAATGCAAATCAAAACCACAATGAGATATCACCTCACACTGTTCAGAATGGCCACCATCAAAAAGTCTACAAACAATAAATGCTGGAAAGAGTGTGGAGGAAAGGGAACACTCTTGCACTGTTGGTGGGAATGTAAATTGATACAGCCACTGTGGAAGACGGTATGGAGATTCCTTAAAAAACTAGGAATAAAACCACCACATGCCCAGCAATCCCACTCCTAGGCATATACCCCGAGGAAACCAAAACTGAAAAAGACACATATATCCTATTTTTCATTGCAGCACTATTTACAATAGCTAGAACATGGAAGCAACCTAGATGTCCATCAACAGATGAATGGATAAAGAAGTTGTGGTACATATACACAATGGAATATTACTCAGCCATAAAAGGAATGCATTTGAGTCAGTTCTGATGGGGTGGATGAACATAAAACCTATTATACAGAGTGAAGTCAGTCAGAAAAAGAAAGATAAATATCATATTCGAACTCACATATACGGAATCTAGAAAAATGGTACCGAAGAATTTATTTACAGGGCAGCAATGGAGAAACAGACATAGAGAATAGACTATGGACATGGGGAGAGGGGAGGAGAGGGTGAGATGTATGGAAATAGTAAGATGGAAACTTACAGTACCATATGTAAAACAGATAGCCAAAGGGAATTTGCTGCATGGCTCAGGAAACTCAAACAGGGGCTCTGTATCAACCTAGAGGGGTGGGATGGGGAGGGAGATGGGAGGGAGGTTCAAAAGGGAGGGGACATATGTATACCTATGGCTGATTCATGTTGAGGTTTGACAGAAAACAACAAAATTCTGTAAAACAAGTATCCTTCAATAAAAAATAAATTAATTTTTAAAAATTAAAAATTAAGCAACCTCAAGATCATATCAATTTGTTAAAAAATTTTCATGGCTACTACTTTTACTACTAAGATAATGACTTTCTAGATAACTCTTGTCTATCTAGACAGAAAAATAACCAATCATCTCAGATCTTGTGGTGTAGATATTACAATTGACCTCAATCTTCTCTGCATCAACATTTGATGCCAGAAGATAATGTAAAAATGCCTACAAAGCTCTAAGAGAAAACAACAGTGTTTTTCAAGAATATCAGAACCAGGCACAGCACTGGGTAATAAAAATAACCAGATGTTTTCAAAATGAATAAATTATTACAATAGAGCCTTTAAGAGTTTTCTTTTTGTTTTGATTTTAATGTTAAGAGCATGTATGGTTGAAATTTAATTTATATAGAGTGGAATTAATAAATTTTAGTGTACAGCTCAATGAATTTGACCTGTGTAACCATCACTCTAATCAAAATTTAGAATATTTTGGTCACCTCAGAAAATTTCCTGGTGTCTATTTCCAGTAGACAACCCTGTATCCTTTCCTGATTTATATCATCATAAACTAATTTTGCCTGTTCTTAAATTTTATATACATGAAATAATACAGTATTACTATTTAGCTTCTTTAGCTCTAAATTATGTTCTTATATTTCATTCATGCTGTGATATATGTCAGAACTTTTATTGTTTTTTAACATTTAGAGGAAATTAGTTATTTTATTTTATTAATGTTGGTATTAAATTGTTCAGCTGGGTATCTTGTCAAAACTGGACTTTATCTTTTTTTTGCTTCAGATCTTTTTTTCTTTTTATTGAAAGATACTTGTTTTACAGAATTTTGTTGTTTTCTGTCAAACCTCAACATAAATCAGCCATAGGTATACATATGTCCCCTCCCTTTTGAACCTCCCTCCCATCTCCCTCCCCATCCCACCCCTCTAGGTTGATACAGAGCCCCTGTTTGAGTTTCCTGAGCCATGCAGCAAATTCCCTTTGGCTATCTGTTTTACATATGGTACTGTAAGTTTCCATCTTACTATTTCCATACATCTCACCCTCTCCTCCCCTCTCCCCATGTCCATAGTCTATTCTCTATGTCTGTTTCTCTATTGCTGCCCTGTAAATAAATTCTTCGGTACCATTTTTCTAGATTCCGTATATGTGAGTTCGAATATGATATTTATCTTTCTTTTTCTGACTGACTTCACTCTGTATAATAGGTTCTATGTTCATCCACCCCATCAGAACTGACTCAAATGCATTCCTTTTATGGCTGAGTAATATTCCATTGTGTATATGTACCACAACTTCTTTATCCATTCATCTGTTGATGGACATCTAGGTTGCTTCCATGTTCTAGCTATTGTAAATAGTGCTGCAATAAAAATAGGATATATGTGTCTTTTTCAGTTTTGGTTTCCTCGGGGTATATGCCTAGGAGTGGGATTGCTGGGTCATGCGGTGGTTTTATTCCTAGTTTCTTTTTCTTTTTTTTTTTTTTAAATTAATTTTTATTTTTTTAGTTTGTTTTGCTTTACAATACTGTTCCTAGTTTCTTAAGGAATCTCCATACCGTCTTCCACAGTGGTTGTATCAATTTACATTCCCACCAACAGTGCAAGAGTGATCCCTTTCCTCCACACTCTTTCCAGCATTTATTGTTTGTAGACTTTTTGATGGTGGCCATTCTGAACAGTGTGAGGTGATATCTCATTGTGGTTTTGATTTGCATTTCTTGAATAAAGAGCGACGCTGAGCATCTTTTCATGTGTTTGTTAGCTATCTATATGTCTTCTTTGGAGAAATGTCTGCTTAGGTCTTTTTCCCACTTTTTGATTGGGTTGTTAGTTTTTCTGGCATTGAGTTGTATGAGCTGCTTGTATATTTTGGAAATTAATCCTTTGTCAGTTGTTTCATTTGCTATTATATTCTCCCATTCTGAGGACTGTCTTTTCACCTTGCTTATAGTTTCCTTTGCTGTGCAAAAGCTTTTAAGTTTAATCCAGTCCCACTTGTTTACTCCTGTTTTTATTTCTGTTACTCTAGGAGGTGGGTCATAGAGGACCTTGCTTTGATTTATGTCATCGAGTGTTCTGCCTATGTTGTCCTCTAAGAGTTGTATAGTTTCTGGTCTTACATTTAGTTATTTAATCCATTTTTACTTTATCATTCTGTATGGTGGGCTTCCCTGGTGGTTCAGATGGTAAAGTGTCTGCCTGCAATGTGGGAGACCCAGGTTTGATCCCTGGGTTGGGAAGATCTCCTCGAGAAGGAAATGGCAACCCACTCCAGTACTCTTCCCTGGAAAATTCCATGGATGTAGGAGCTGGATCATGGAAAAAGCAAGAGAGTTCCAGAAAAACATCTATTTCTGCTTTATTGACTACACCAAAGCCTTTGACTGTGTGGATCACAATAAACTGCGGAAAATTCTGAAAGAGATGGGAATACCAGACCACCTGACCTGCCTCTTGAGAAATCTGTATGCAGGCCAGGAAGCAACAGTTAGAACTGGACATGGAACAACAGACTGGTTTCAAATAGGAAAAAGAGTACATCAAGGCTGTATATTGTGACCCTGCTTATTTAACTTTTATGCAGAGTACATCATGAGAAACGCTGGACTGGAAGAAACACATGCTGGAATCAAGATTGCTGGGAGAAATATCAATAACCTCACATACGCAGATGANAAGAATATTAAGATGTGTATAAGAGACAGCATCAAGGCTGTATATTGTGACCCTGCTTATTTAACTTTTATGCAGAGTACATCATGAGAAACGCTGGACTGGAAGAAACACATGCTGGAATCAAGATTGCTGGGAGAAATATCAATAACCTCACATACGCAGATGACACCACCCTTGTGGCAGAAAGTGAAGAGGAACTAAAAAGCCTCTTGATGAAAGTGAAAGAGGAGAGTGAAAAAGGTGGCTTAAAGCTCACCATTCAGAAAACGAAGATCATGGCATCCAGTCCCATCACTTCATGGGAAATAGATGGGGAAACAGTGGAAACAGTGTCAGACTTTATTTTTTTGGGCTCCAAAATCACAGCAGATGGTGACTGCAGCCATGAAATTAAAAGATGCTTACTCCTTGGAAGAAAAGTTATGAGCAACCTAGAGAGCATATTCAAAGCAGAGACATTACTTTGCCAACTAAGGTCTGTCTAGTCAAGGCTATGGTTTTTTCAGTAGTCATGTATGGATATGAGAGTTGGACTGTGAAGAAGGCTGAGCGCCAAAGAATTGATGCTTTTGAACTGTGGTGTTGGAGAAGACTCTTGATAGTCCCTTGGACTGCAAGGAGATCCAACCTGTCCATTCTGAAGAAGAGCAACCCTGGGATTTCTTTGGAAGGAGTGATGCTAAAGCTGAAACTCCAGTACTTTGGCCACCTCATGTGAAGAGTTGACTCACTGGAAAAGACTTTGATGCTGGGAGGGATTGGGGGCAAGAGAAGAAGGGGACGGCAGAGGATGAGATGTCTGGATGGCATCACTGACTCGATGGATGTGAGTCTGAGTGAACTCCAGGAGTTGGTAATGGACAGGGAGGCCTGGCGTGCTGCAATTCGTGGGGTGGCAAAGAGTCGGACACGACTGAGCAACTGAACTGAACTGTACTGAGGAGCCTAGTGGGCTACAGTCCATGGGGTCACAAGGAGTCGGACATGACTGAGTGACTTCACTTTCTTTGTCCCCATTGAGGAGAGAAATTGATAGCAAAACTTCCCTCCTAATGGTGTTATGAGGTGTTCCAATTTCATTCTTTTACACATAGCTATCCAGTTTCCCCAGCACCATTTATTGAAGAGGCTCTCTTTGCCCCATTGTATATTCTTGCCTCCTTTGTCAAAAATAAGGTACCCAGAGGTGCATGGGTTTATTTCTTGTTCCATTGGTCCATATTTCTGTTTTGTGCTAGTACCATACTGTCCTGATGACTGTAGCTTTGTAGTATAATCTGAAGTCAGGAAGGTTGATTCCTCCAGCTCCATTCTTCTTTCTCAAGACTGCTTTCACTATTCAGGGTCTTTGTGTTTCCATATGAACTGTGAAATTTTTTTGTTCTAGTTCTGTGAAAAATGCCATTGGTAATTAGATAGGGATCACGTTGACTCTGTAGATTGCATTTGGTAGTATAGTCATTTTCACAATATTGATTCTTTCTATCCAGGAATATCTGGAATATATTCATGGAATATCTCTCCATCTGTTTATGTCATCCTTGATTTCTTTCATCAGTGTTTTACAATTTTCTGCATAGAGTTCTTTTGTCTTAGGTAGGTTTATTCCTAGATATTTAATTCTTTTTGTTGCAGTGGTGAATGGGATTGATTCCTTAATCTTTCTTTCTGATTTTTTATTGTTAGTATATAGAAATGCAAGTGATTTCTGTGTATTGATTTTGTATCCTTCAACTTTGCTAAATTTACTGATTAGCTCTAGTAATTTTTTGATACTACCTTTAGGGTTTTCTATGTACAGTATCATGTCATCTGCAAACACTGAGAGGTTTATGTTTTCTTTTCCAATCTGGTTTCCTTCTATTTATTTTTCTTCTCTGATTGCTGTAGCTAGGACTTACAGAACTATGTTGAATAATAGTGGTGAAAGTGGATACCCTTATCTTGCTCCTGATCTTAGGGGGAATGCTTTCAGTTTTCACCATTGAGAATAATGTTTACTGTAGGCTTATCATATATGACCTTTACTATGTTAAGGTAGGTTCCTTCTATGCCCATTTTTTGAAGACTTTTAATCATAAATGGGTGCTAAATTTTGTCAAAGGCTTTTTCTGCATCTATTGAGAAGATCATATGGTTTTTTTCTTTCAATTTGTTAATATGGTGTAGCTCATTGATTGATTTGTGTATGTTGAAGAATCCTTGCATTACTGGAATAAACCCAACTTGATCATGGTGTATAAACTTTTTGATGTGTTGCTGAATTCTGTCTGCTAAAATTTTGCTGTGGATTTTTGCACCTATGTTCATCAGTGATATTGGCCTGTAGTTTTCTTTTTTTGTGTTGTCTTTGTCTGGTTTTGGTATCAGGGTGATGGTGGCCTTGTAGAATGAGTTTGGAAGTGTTCCTTCCTCTGCAATTTTTTTTTTTTTTTTAAGAGTTTTAGAAGGCTAGGCATTAGATCTTCTGTAAATGTTTGATAGAATTTTCATGTGAAGCTATCTGGTCCTGGGCTTTTGTTTTTTGGGGATATTTTTGATCACAGCTTCAGTTTCAGTGCCTGTAATTGGGTTGTTCATGATTTCTATTTTTTCCTGGTTCAATCATGGAAGATTGAACTTTTCTAGGAATCTGTCCATTTCTTCCAGGTTATCCACTTTATTGGCATACAGTTGTTCATAAAAGTCTCTTATAATCCTTTGCATTTCTGCATTGTCTGTTGTAACCTCTCCTTTTTCATTTCTAAGTTTGTTGATTTGATTCTTCTCCGTTTTTTTTTTTTTTTTCTTGATGAGTTTGGCTAAAGGTTTGTCAATTTTGTTTATCTTCTCAAAGAATTAGCTTTTAGTTTTATTAATCTTTACTATTATTCCTTTCTTTTCTTTTTCATTTATTTCTGCTTGGATCTTTATGATTGCTTTCCTTCTACTAATTTTGGTTTTTTGTTGTTGTTCTTCTTCTTCTTCTTTTTCCAGTTGTTTTAGGTGTAAAGTTATCTATTCGATGTTTTTCTTGTTTCTTCAGGTAGGATTGTATTGCTATAAACTTCCCTCTTAGAACTCCTTTTGCTACATCCTGTAGGTTTTGAGTTGTCATGTTACCATTGTCATTTGTTTCTAGAAATTTTTTATTTCCCTTTTTATTTCTTCAGTAACCTGTTGGTTATTTAGAAACGTGTTATCTTGGATCTTTATGATTGCTTTCCTTCTACTAATTTTGGTTTTTTGTTGTTGTTCTTCTTCTTCTTCTTTTTCCAGTTGTTTTAGGTGTAAAGTTATCTATTCGATGTTTTTCTTGTTTCTTCAGGTAGGATTGTATTGCTATAAACTTCCCTCTTAGAACTCCTTTTGCTACATCCTGTAGGTTTTGAGTTGTCATGTTACCATTGTCATTTGTTTCTAGAAATTTTTTATTTCCCTTTTTATTTCTTCAGTAACCTGTTGGTTATTTAGAAACGTGTTATTTAAGCTCCATGTTTTTGTGTTTCTTCCAGGTTTTTTCTTGTAATTGACATCTAGTCTCATAGTGTTGTGGTCAAAGAAGATGCTTGATATGATTTCAATTTTCTTAAATTTATTGAGATTTGATTTGTGACAAGATGTGGTCTATCCCAGAGAGTGTTCCATGTGCACTTGAGAAGAAGGTGTATTCTTCTGCATTCAGTTGGAAAGTCCTGAAGATATCAATGAGATCCATCTCGTCTAACGTATCATTTAAGACTTGCATTTCCTCATTAATTTTCTGCTTTGATGATCTGTCCAGTGGTGTGAGTAGGGGATTAAAGTTTCCTACTATTATTGCATCACTGTCAATTTCTCCTTTTATGTCTGTTAGTGTTTGTCTTATGTATTGAGGTGCTCCTATTTTTGGTCCATAGATATTTACAATTGTTGTCTTCCTTTTGGATAGATCCCTTGATCATTTATGTAGTGTCCTTCCTTGTCTCTTGTAATCTTCTTTATTTTAAGGTCTATTTTGTCTGATATGAGGATTGCTACTCCAGCTTTCTTTTGCTTCCAATTTGCATGGAATATATTTTTCCACCCTCTCACTTTCAGTCTATATGTGTCTTTGGGTCTAAGTGGGTTTCTTGTAGACAGCATATATTTGAGTCTTGTTTTTGTATCCATTCAGCCAGTCTGTGTTTTTGACTGGAGCATTTAATCCATTTGCATTTAAAGTAATTATTGATATATATGTTCCTATTACAATTTTCTTAATTGTTTCAGGTTAATTTTGTAGATCTTTTTTCTTCTTTTGTATTTCTTGACTATGTAAGTCCGTTTAACATTCGTTGTAAAGCTGGTTTGGTGTTACTGAATTCTCTTGACTTTTCCTTGTCTGAAAAGGTTTTTATTTCTCCATCAATTTTGAAAGAGATCCTTGCTGGGTACAGTAATCTTGGTTGTAGGTTTTCTTCTTTCAGTACTTTAAATATATCCTGCCGTTCCCTTCTGGCTTGCAGAGTTTCTGCTGAAAGATCAGCTGTTAAACATATGGGGTTTCCCTCACATGTTACTTGTTGCTTCTCCTTTCCTCCTTTTAATATTCTTTCTTAGTGTTTAGTCTTTGTTAGTTTGATTAGTATGTGTCTCAGTGTGTTTCACCTTGGTTTGATCCTGTATGGGACTCTTTGTGTCTGTTGGACTTGATTGGCTATTTCCTTTTCCATATTGGGGAAACTGCCAACTATAATCTCTTCAAAAATTTTCTCATACTCTTTCTTTTTCTCTTCTTCTTCTGGGACCCTTAGAAGGGGTTGAACATTTTAACCTGAAACAAATTGTTTCAATTTGAAACAATTCAAATGTTGGTGTGTTTCGTATTGTCCCAGAGGTCTCTGACGCTATCCTCAGTTCTTTTCATTCTTTTCACTTATTCTGCTCTTCAGAAGTTATTTCTACCATTTTATCTTCCAGCTCACTGATTTGTTCTTCTGCTTCAGATATTCTTTGATTATTGATTCCTTCTAGAGTATTTTTAATTTCAGTAATTGTGTTGTTTGTCTCTGTATGTTTATTCCTTAATTCTTCTAGGTCTTTGTTAATTGATTCTTGCATTTTTTCCATTTTGTTTTCAAGGTTTTTTTTTTTTTTTAATCATCTCTTCTGTTGTTATTCTGAATTCTTTTTAGATAGTTTGCATATTTCCTCTTCATTTATTTGGATTCTGTGTTCCTAGTTTGTTCCTTCATTTGTGCAGTATTTCTCTGCCTTTTCATTAATTTTTTTAACATCGTATTTGAGGCCTCATTCTCCCAGGCTTCAAGGTTGAATTCTTCCCTCCTTTTCTTCCCTCCTTAGGCTGGTCTAGTGGTTTGTGTAAGCTTCGCATAGGGTAAGATTTGTGCTGAGCTTTTGTTTGTTTGTTTTTCCTCTGGTAGGCAAGCTGAGTTAGGTGGTAATGCTGTCTGCTAATGATTGGGATTGTATCTTTGTTTTGTTTGTTGTTTAGATGAGGCATCCGGCACAGGGTGCAGGTGGTCGGGTGATGTGGGGTCTTATATTCAAGTGGTTTCTTTAGTGTGACTTCTCACTATTTGATACTTTCTAGGGTTAGTTCTCTGGGAGTCTAGGGTCTTGGAGCCAGTGCTCCCACTCCAAAGGCTCAGGGCTTGATCTCTGGTCAGGAATGAAGATTCCACAAGTGGCTTGTTATGGCATTAAGTGAGATTAAAACACATTCAAAAATGAGAAAACAAAGATGAACCCCAGATCAACTGTAGTTACAAAGTCAGGCAAACAATAATTAAAATAATGGAATATACACATATACACATTGTGCTGATCTCTGGACCTGTTGTGAGGGCAGCTCAGATTCCAATCTGCTCCTACTTCTCTGTCTTCTTGCCTCCAATGTCCGCAACTATCAGAATTAGTGTGTTTTCTTTTTGGGGAGCTCTCAATGACCTTTTATATATTCCATAGACACAGAGTCTGCCTGGTTGATCATGTGGATTTAATCTGCAGCTTGTACAGCTAGTGGGAAGGTTTTGGGTCTTCTTTCTTAGTCACACTGCCCCTGGGTTTCAACTGTGGTTTTATTTCCATCTCTGGATGTCAGTTGTCTACTGGAGTTTGCTCCCGAGGCTGCCTTGGAGGACTTGGGTTTGCCCCTGTGAAGGCCAGGTGTGGAGGTGGTGCAGCTGCTTGGGTTTCAGGAATTCTGGCAGCACCAGATACTCAGGGGGTTGGCAGCTAGGGCAGCAGGAAATATAGTGCTCTAGAAGGGTGTGGCAACCAGTACTGGCCAATACTCCAGTATTCTTGCCTGGGGCAACCCCCTTCCTAACAGAGAAGCCTGGCAGGCCACAGACTACAGGGTTGCAAAGAGTTAGACACTACCAAAGCAACCCTGCACACACCAATGCAAGACTTTTTTTTTTTTTTTTTACCTGTGGCAGCTCTGCCCCAGTGAGAGTTGAGCATGAAGGTGGACAGCTGCTTGGCTTGTGGGGACCCTGGCAGTGCCAAGTGTGCAGCGACATGGTCTGCCTCCACCACAAGAGTTTGGCCCTATCAGAGTCTTTTTTCGAGCCTCTTGTAGCTAGCTATAAGAAGGCCTCTTTGGCCAGTATTTCTCCGTAGCTCTGCCCGCTCATGCACTTAGAGGGCTCTTTTGCCTGGGGTCCTTCTCTGTTGTTTGGGTGTCACGCACATAGAGGGCCCCCCCTGGCTGGGGTCCTACTCTGTAGATTGGCACGTAAGGCACTTAAAGGGGCACCTTAGTGGGGTCCTACTCTGTAGTTCAGTGCCTCAGGTATTTGATGAACCAGCCTCTCTACTGTTCAAGCTGCTGATGGCTCCACCCCCATGTGTGACTCAGCAGTATCACCTTGCTTCCATGGCTGCCTGGCCTTCCTTCACAGACATTTGCCACCACAATCTCCTCCCTCACATCCCTCAATCTGTCCTTCCACAGTCAACAGCAGCCCTCGCCCTGGGATTGCTCCACAATCCCTAAACTCCAGTTTCCAGCT
Organism: Aepyceros melampus; assembly: GCA_006408695.1. Classification (NCBI taxonomy): domain Eukaryota; kingdom Metazoa; phylum Chordata; class Mammalia; order Artiodactyla; family Bovidae; genus Aepyceros; species Aepyceros melampus. The sequence continues at coordinate 160,339 of SJXQ01001066.1, forward strand.
GCTGCACCTTCCAGGGGATCCATGTCCCTGTACGGGGTATGTATGGCTGTGGCAAGGACTATCTGATTCTCATTCCATTAAGGCTGCCACAGGTCAGCTGTTTCACTCTCAGCCTTAAATGTTTCTCCTCTGACTCAGACAACTGCCCTGATGTGGGGATCGTATCTTTACTTCAGTCCCGCCACCCTCTGAAGGCAGGTCCAGTCCTACTAACACTCCTGTTTTTCTCCTATTCCTTCATCCTACCGAGTTTTGTGTGGGTCTATATATTCTTTTCTGCAGGTCAAGTACTCCTGTCTGCTGTCAGCTGGTGTTCTGCATGCACTTCTGTGTCTGAAGGTGTATTCCTGATGTATCCTGATGAGAGAGATGTACTCCACGTCCACCTACTCCTCCGCCATCTTGTTCTCCATAACTTTGATTTTTATTTCTGAATAGTATACAGCTTTTTCCATTTTAATGTTGATGGACACTTGGATTGTTTCCAATTTGGGGCCCTTATAAATAAAATTGATATAAACATTCTTGAATAAATCTTTTGTAGGATAGTGACATTCCTTTCTTATGGCAATACTGTTAAGAATGGAAATACTTGGTCATAGTATAGGTGTATGCTTAGCTTTATTCAAGAGTGAGAAACTGTTTTACAAAGGGGTTGAATTATTTTATACTCCTATAAGAGCTGTATGAGAATTCCAACTGCTCCACATCCACAACAGCCATTTTTTTACTTTTAATTGTTTTGATATCTCATCATGGTCTTTATTTACATTGCCCTGAGAAATAATGGAGAACCCCACAGACAGAGGAACCTGGTGGCTACAGTCCATGGGGTCACAAAGAGTCAGACATGACTGAATCAACTAAGCATGCATGCCTGAGGATTAATGAGTCTCAATACCTTTTCACATACTATTTGTCATTCATATATCTCTTTTTGTGAAGTGCCTATTCAAGTAATCTGCTTATTTTTTATTTAAATTATTTGTCCTTTTAATGTTTAATTCATAGGAGTTCTTTTACATTCAGGGGGCCAGTTCTTTATCAGATATATGTTTATGAATATGTTCTCCTAGATTGTGGCTTGGCTTTTCAGTTTCTTAACAATGTCTCTTATGAACAAAAACTTTTAATGTTGAAGTCTAATTTATCATTTTTCTAATTAGTATTATATATATCTTAAGAAATCTTTATCTCAAGATTATAAAAATATCACTCTATATTTCCTTTAAGGAAACTTAATAGTTTAAGGTCATATAATCAGGCTATGGTTTTTCCAGCAGTCATGTACAGATGTGAAAGTTGGACCACAAAGAAGGCTGAGCACCAAAGAATTGATGCCTTTGAATTGTGGTGCTGGATAAGACACTTGAGAGTCCTTTGGACTGCAAGGAGATCAAACCAGTCAGTCCTAAAGGAAATCAACCCTGATCATACAAGAACTGATGCTGAAGCTGAAGCTCCAATACTTTGGCCTCTTGATGAAAAGAGCTGACTCACTAGAAAAGACCCTGAAGTTGGAAGAGATAGAACACAAAAGGAGAAGCGGGCAGCAGAGGATGACATGGTTAGATAGCGTCACTGACTCAATGGACGTGAATTTGAGCAAATTCTGGGACATAGTGAAGGACAGAGGACACTGGCATGCTATAGTCCATGGGGTTGCAAAGAGATGGATGTGATTTAGCAATGGAACAACACAACAACTTAAGAGTCAAAGTCCCTCCCCTGCCACTCCACAAAGATATGTTTCAGCTTCATCATTTATTGAAGACACTCTTTTCCTTACTGAATTGACTTAACATTATATACGTATAGGTCTATTCCAGATTCTCTATTTTTTTTTCTTATCAGATTACAGCAGGTTTAATAGTGGCCTCCAAAGGAATTGTAACCCCAAGTTGTAACCCCAGAAAATGCAAAAAGTGACCTTATTTGGATAAATGATCTTTGTACATGTAATTGTGGATTTTGAGATGAGATCAACCTGGATTTAGGGTAGGCCCTTGTCTGTTTACTTGTGTTCAGCTGCTCAATTGTTTCTGACTCTTTGTGGCCCCTTGGACTGTAGCCCACCAGGCTCCTCTGTCCATATAATTTTCCAAGCAAGAATACTGGAGTAGGTTCCCATTTCCTACTCCATAGATTCTCTTTTCTGTTCCATTGCTCTATGACTTCATTTATCTACCATTACGTCAACTGCACTGTCTTCATTATTAAAGCTTTTGGTAAGTCTTAAAATCTAATAGTGTGAGTCCTTCACTTTTGTTCCTTTTAAGGTAAGATAGCTATTTTCAGTCTTTGCATTTCTATATAAATTTTAGAATAAGATTGTCAGTTTCTCCAAAACACCTGCTGGAATTTTTATTGGAATTGCATTTAATCAATAGATCAATGTGGTGAGAATTAACCAATCTTCCCTTGTAGCTCAGTCAGTAAAGAATCTGCCTACAATGCAGGAGACCCAGGTTCGATCCCTGGGTCAGGAAGATATATTGGAGAAGGAAATGGCAACCCATTCCAGTATTCTTGCCTGGAGAATCCCATGGACAGAGGAGCCTGGCAGGCTACAATCCATGGGGTTGCAAGAGTCAGACATGACTTAGCAACTAAACCACCACCACACTCAACCAATCTTAACAATATTGAGTTTCCCAATTCATAAGCCTCATATGTCTTTTCACTTCAGCTTTTAAAAATCTCTATTATACTCTTTTATACTTTACAATATATAGGTCTTTGCACATATTTTACTAAATATATTCAGAGGAATATGTAAATGGCATTTAAAATTTTTTTCCAGTTATTTGTTGCAAATAAGCAGACACACAAATAATTTTGACTTTTTATCTCTTGGATCTGACAAAGTGGATTTTTAATTATAGTGGGTTTTTTTCCCCCTCCTTCCCGTTTTTCTTTTTTTGAATTTCCACTGAATTTTCTATGTACACTAATGTGTTATCTGTAAATGAAAATAGTTGACAGTTTTACACCTTCTTTCCTGCGTTTATGCCTTTTATTTCTTATTCTTATCATATTCACTATCTCCAGTACAATGTTGAATTGAAGGGATAAGAAGGAACATTTTTGCCTTAAAGGGAAAACAACAGTTCTCCATTAGATTGTATGTTTGCCCTAGGTTTTTTGTAAATGCTTTCATCAGATTGGAAAGGTTCTCTTTATTTCATCCTAAGGTAAGACTTTTTTTTCATGAACATGTGGTGAGTTTTATCAAGTGTTTTTCTGCATCTATTAACATGATCGCATAATTTTTCCCATTTATTCTTTGATGTGGTGATTACATTGATTGATTTTTTTTGATTCTGTACCAGACTTTCATGACCCTATTTGGTCATTATGTTTTATCTTCTTTATATATTGTTATTTGCTTATATTTGTTTAGAATTATTCCATTGATTTTCATGAGGTTCATGGGATCAGTACTTCTCTTTTTTGTACTTCCCTTGTCCAGTTTTGGTATGAAGGCTTTTCTGGACTCATAAAATTAAATGGGAAAATGTTCCCTCTTCTTATTCTGTGAAAGGGTTTTAATATTTGTATTATTTCTTACTTAAATGTTCGGTATTATTCACAAACCAAGTGTGCACTGGGTCTGGGATTTCCTTTTGGGTAGACTTTTAATTATTTGAATTCTTTAACAAATATGGGAGTATTCACATTTTCTTGGAGAAGACAATGGCAACCCACTCCAGTACTCTTGCCTGGAAAATCCCATGGACGGAGGTGCCTGGTAGGCTGCAGTCCATGAGGTCGCTAAGAGTCGGACACGACTGAGCGACTTCACTTTCACTCTTCACTTTCGTGCACTGGAGAAGGAAATGATAACCCACTCCAGTGTTCTTGCTTGGAGAATCCCAGGGATGGGGGAGCCTGGTGGGCTGCCATCTCTGGGATCGCAGAGAGTTGGACACGACTGAAGTGACTTAGCAGCAGCAGCAGCAGCACATTTTCTACTTTTCATGGAATTATAGTTGATTGATTAATACAATGTGGTGCCAATCTCTGCAGTATACTAAATTGACTCAGTTATAGACACATATATATTCTTCTTTTCCATTCTTTTCCATTATGTTTTATCATAGGATATTGACTATAGTTCTCTGTGCTATACATTAGGACCTTGTTGTTTATCCACTCTGAATGTAACAGTTTGCCTCTACCAACTCCAAACTCTCAGTCTATTCCTCTTCCTCCTCCCCTTGGAACCACAAGCCTGTTCTCTACATCTATGAGTCTGTTTCTGTTTTGTAGATAGGTTCATTTCTGCCATATTTTAGATTCCACATATCAATGATATCAATGGTATTTGTCTTTCCATTTCTGACTTATTTCACAGTGTAATAATCTCTGTTAACAGTTGCATTCATGTGACTGCAAATGGCCTTAGTTTTTCTTTTTATGACCGAGCAGTAGTGCGTCTGTACATACCACATCTTCTTTATCCATTCATCTGTCAGTGGACATTTAGGTTGCTTCCATGTTTTGGCTTTTTGAAAACTGCTGCCCTAAACATAAGGTTGTATGTATTTTTTCAAGTTATAGTTTTATCTGGATATGTATTCCTAGGCGTGGGATTGCTGGACCATGCAGTAATTCTATTTTTAGTTTTCTGAGAATCCTCCACACTGTTTTCCATAATGGCTGCATCAACTTACATTCCCAGCAACAGTGCAGAAGGGTTCCCTTTCCCCCACACCATCTCCAGCATTTGCTATTTGTAGACTTTTTAATGTTGGCCATTCTGACTGGTGTGAGGTGGTACCTCACTATAGTTTTGATTTGCATTTCTCTAATAACTAAGCAACTTTTCATGTGCTTATTGGCTATCTGGATGTTTTCTTGGAAAAATGTCAATTAAAGTCTTCTGCCCATTCAAATTTTCTATATTTACTTTTAATAATTTCAGTAAGTTGATTTTTAAAAGCAAATTGCCCATTGTTCTAAGTTGTCACATGTATCATAATAAAATTACTAATAATATCCCCTTTATGACTCTTTTAATGTCTATAGGGTCTATACAGATATCATCAAATTTGTATTTCTCCCTTTTTTGAGGGATCAGTCATCCTGTGAGATTATTCATTTTCAGTTCAGTCACTCAGTCGTGTCCTACTCTTTGTGACCCCATGAATCACAGCACGCCAGGCCTCCCTGTCCATCACCAACTCCCGGAGTTCACTCAGACTCACGTCCATTGAGTCCATGATGCCATCCAGCCATCTCATCCTCGGTCGTCCCCTTCTCCTCCTGTCCCCAATCCCTCCCAGCATCAGGGTCTTTTCCCAATGAGTCAATTCTTTGCATGAGGTGGCCAAAGTACTGAGCTTCAGCTTCAGCATCATTCCTTCCAAAGAAATCCCAGGGCTGATCTCCTTCAGAATGGACAGGTTGGATTTCCTTACAGTCCAAGGGACTCTCAAGAGTCTTCTCGAACACCACAGTTCAAAAGCATCAATTCCTCTGTGCTCAGCCTTCTTCACAGTCCAACTCTCACATCCATACATGACCACAGGAAAAACCATAGCCTTGACTAGACGGACCTTAGTCAGCAAAGTAATGTCTCTGCTTTTCAATATGCTACCTAGGTTGGTCATAACTTTTCTTCCAAGGAGTAAGCATTTTTTATTAATACTTTAAAGAACAAACTTTACTCTTTGTTGGTTTTCTTTATTTTGCCTATTTTTTATTCCACTGAATTTTGCTCGTGTATTATTATTTTCTTCCTTCTACTTTTTTGTCTTGCAAAAACAATAACTTGATTTCTTTTTAGGAATAAAAAAAGAAAGAAGGAGATATATTCAATAATGTCAAATCTTTATAGCAGTTAACATAAAGAATGAGGATGTCATTAAAATTGGCAAATAGGAGACCATCAGTGACTTGTTTCATTGTATAAAGGAAAGACTTAGAGACAGACACATTTGAGCTCTGGTAACGGAACCTGTTTTTCTTTTTGACCATCCATTGTATGAACACAACTTCCTTTATTTAAGAATCTCCTTATCCCACAACACACACACACACACACACACAAACTATGATTCTTGAAGGGATACAAAACCTATCTTCCATGACAAACATGGAAAATTCCAGAAATGTACTTTCCCAAGAAAACTTGTAGCTAGGATACAGGCCCATGATCTAAGTTTTGCCAGTCAGGAAAACATAGCTCATATCAGGGGACCATAAGAAACTGTCCCTAGTGTAGCAGTAGTTGCAGAAATATTAAGTTCCTAGGGAAGCAACAAGACTGGTGCTGATGCAGGCATCCAGTATCCATTTGGCAGTGTTGGCAGTGTAAAGAGTGAAAGCTACAATGTGCAAAGCCACCAGAAGTGTCCTCTTCATGCACCTCTGTATGAATGAGATCACCACTAACTATATAGCCCTCAATCCAGGTCTTTAGACTTGCCTGGGGTTCTATGAGTCTACCTGACAGTATCATTCATTTATTCTCTGCTGAAATCAGGCAGCCTTAGTTTCTGTTCCTCGCAACTAGGATTCCTGTCTCTTTTAGACTGAATCCAAGCACCATGCTTACTAGCTGAGTGACTGTTACCAGATGGGTGATCTTTGTGCAATGTTCTGAACATCTTTTCCCTCAACTATTAAATGAAAGAAATGGTACCTACCTCAGTGTGGTTATGATTACTACACAACATCTGTAGAGCATTGGTGCTAAATAAAGTTAAGTCCATGAAAATAAAAATGTATTATCCCCTAAAATGTGATTCGATCTCTTTTAGAATCATTATCAAATCATATGTCATAGATCAAAATGGTGAATAAGAAATTTGAAGGTCGAGATAAACAAGATAGCCTTTACCTTCCAAATTTCAAGAATAAGAAAAGGCAAGCATAAGGTACTAACTCAAGGGGGAGCAGGGTTGAGATAAGATATTTTATCTTTTTTAGGAATTGGAAGACCTGAGCTTGTTTGTAAGATAACAGGAAGAAACTAATAAAGAGTAATTTAGACAGAAAAGATGGTTGAAAAAAAGACAGAAGTTCTTTAAAGGTATCAAGGGTCTAGATTAAAATCATATTTTGTTGTAAAAATATACAGAATTTTATATACTAGATACTATAAGACACAAAGAATAAGAAGTATTATCCAGGTGGGGGAAGTTCCTGTTTAAGTTAAATCTATACATACTCTGTATCTTGTCATCATAAAATTGAATTGTTTATTGAAAAAGGCAAGAAGCTCTCCTGTGATTTTCTGCTTTTAACCACAAAAGTTTTATAGTTATCTCCCATGGAATGTAAACCTTGACTACAAAGCTATGATAACTGCAAATCTTCCTTTACACAGTTGGCATAAAAATTATATTTGGACACTTTATGTTTACTATAAAAGTAATTTTGCTAGAATATGTTTGTTATAGTAAAATGGAACTTACTTTTCCAATTTATAATATACACACCAGCTCTGTGTCAATGGCCAGCAATTTTGTGAACCCACAACTATATTCTCACACGATGATCTACATGGTAGATCCTTTTGTCCTACTTTTCTCCTCAAAAACTTGTGTTTAAAATCAAATTTGTGGCTCTAACAGATTTGCTCTTTTTTAAAATTTTATTTATTTATTTATCGTAGAGTTGATGGGCAATATTGTGTTAGTTTCAGGTGTCCAGCAAAGTGATTCATATGTGTGTGTGTATATTTGTGTGTGTGTGTATGTTTGTGAAAGCATTGTGTTAGTTGCTCAGTTGTGACCCCATGGACTGTAGCCTCCTTCTCTGTCCATGGAATTCTTCAGGCAAGAATACTCGACTGGGTAACCATTCCCAACCCAATGCAGGTCTCCTGCATTGCAGGCAGATTCTTTACAATCTGAGCCACCTGGGAAGCCCATATGCATATGTATATGGGCTTTGCAGGTGGTGCGAGTGGTAAAGAACCTGCCTGCCAATACAGGAGACACAAGAGACATGGGTTTGATCCCTGGGTCAGGAAGATCCCCTGGAGCAGGGCATGGCAACCCATTCCAGTAAATGGACAGAGGAGCCTGCGGAACTATAGTCCATAGGGTGCCAAAGAGTTGGACATGACTGAAGCAACTTAGCCTGCATGCATACATGTATATTCAGGGAGATATATAAATACTTTTTCAGATTCTTTTCCATTATAGGTTATTGCAAAATATTGAATATAGTTCCTTGTGGTAACAGATTTACTGCTAAACACCATACGAAGTTCTTTGCCTATTTTCTTTCCCTTTGTCGCTTCAAGAGCAGTTTTGGTAGAGCAGTGGGGATCACAGCCAGACTGAAATGCATTAGGGAGAAAACAGCAGTGAGGAAATGGAGGCAGGCAATTAGCCTCCACTTAAAAATGTTGGGGGTAAATGACAGGGCACAAAGATAAGATGCAAACTCAAAGAGTGGAGAGTTAAGATAAAAAATGATGTTTAGACGGGATGGCCTGCACTTGTGTGTAAGACAAGGAGCAGGAGCTTGTGCAGAGGGAGGAATTGAAAACTCAAGAGAGAGGAAATAAGAGTAATAAAACAAAATCTTGGAAAAAGTAGGAAGAAGTAGGGGATCAAGGATCTATAGGATGGGACTGATGTTTGGGAGATGTTTTCTTCCTCTGGGAAAAAAAGAAAATGAGCAAATGGTGGAAATTTTGGGATGAACATGAAAGTGCAGGGTCAGATACTTGTAAAATTTCATGAGGAGCCAAGGGCTGAGCAGTGAGTTTGACAGCCAGAGGAAAACGGAGACTGCTTAGAGATTGCTCCTGCTACTGCTAAGTCACTTTAGTCGTGTCCGACTCTGTGCAACCCCATAGACGGCAGCCCACCAGGCTCCCCTGTCCCTGGGATTCTCCAAGCAAGAACAATGGAGTGGGCTGCCATTTCCTTCTCCAACGTGTGAAAGTGAAAAATGAAAGTGAAGTCGCTCAGTCGTGTCCAACTCTTGGCAACCCCATGGACTGCAGCCTACCAGGCTCCTCTGGGGCAATGGTTTTACCATGAAGCTACAGAGCTTTTGGAAAAAACTAAGAAAACAGGACCACACAGAATCAAAATGATGGAGCTGAGAGGGACGCCTGAGAGACACGGAGCCCACCTGTCTACCTCCAAGAAGAAAGATGGCTGGACGACCCACTGGCCATACCTGACAATAAGACAGTGTCCCCTATGGCCCTGAAAATCTAAGAAATGGAATCATCCCTAACATTTAATATTTTGAAATCAATATATGATAGATTGGAACAGAAATATGCATTGCCACCTTCATAAAGGGACTCCCAGACCTTCTAGAGCAGATGGTGTGATCTGACTAACTATATTAACATATCTAAAGAAAGTGTCAACCAGCCTTAGAAACAGAGAAAAGAGCACTGTCCAAAGGGAAAGAGTACCTTGGGCAGTGGACTTTGAGTTTTCTGGTCCCACAGCAAGAGCATCCCTAAAACAGAGTGAACGGAGTGACATGTGGTCTTTACCTCATGCCACGCAATGGTTCAGTCATCTGATTTGGTGCTAACCTGGAGCTATTCTCATCATAATTTGGCTTCCTCCAGTCTTTCCATAGGGAAACAGTGCTCCAGTCCTTCACATTCAAGTCAAAACTATGACAATTATTTCTTACTGTAAATGTATTAACCCGTGACCCATTTTACTTATCGTCATATGAACTTGGCTAACATAAGCCCACCTCCAAAAGCCTAGGTAAGCTGATGATGGGTTTCTGAATGTGCAGGGCTGAGGTTAGCTGGAATTCACAAAAGGAAGGCCTTACCCTTCAAGTGTTCAGGGGAGATAACAGGCTGGCCTTCCCCTGGTGAGAACCCACATCTACCTATTTTTTTCCATCTTGAAACAAAAACCGGTATACAGCAGATTGGAGAAGGTCCTGTGTGTTTCACCCTTACTTGCCATATGAATGTCCTTTGCTGCCCCTCCAGATGGCCCTGGATGGTAGAGTCCCTTACTTCAAAGTGAAATTGCCCTGAGGCTGGCAAGCAATTATAATGTCAAACCTGAGTCAATATCATCTACGGACAGGGAGGCCTGGCATGCTGCAGTCCATGGGGTCGCAAAGATTCAATCACAACTGAGTGACTGAACTGACTGACTGACAGCCTTTGAGGAGCCAGTAGTCAGCAATTTTTTTTTGTTTGTATGTTTTGGTTAAACTCCAGGTTGATGACTCTAGATTACATATTTCTTTCTCTGTAAAAGCTTTGTTAACAGCTTGCAGGAAACAGAAAAGAGGAGGCTTCAAAATGCCCACACAAGCTGTGCTCCTGAAAGGTCTTCCAGCCACAAGGTGCAATTTTCTCTCCAGGATCTGGGAGGTCTTACCTACTTAAACAACTGTTTGCAAGGCAGGTGGAATGCCTCGAGGAAGGGATTCAGTTTTTCATCTTGATGCTGATATCTTTGCGCATGACAGCTCCCCAACCCGCCCCGTTCCTTTGCCCTGCTGAAAGATAAACACAGGGCGCTTAGCATTTTCCCAAAGTGCACATTCATCGGGGCTGGCTCTTATTTTCCCCACCTCTGACTTTCATGCTGGACTTCTTACATGTGTTGTGGGGTCAGGTGTGGGATACAGGGGAGGGAGGGACTGTATTTTGTTAAGATCAAAACTGTGATTGATCTACCTGGGATTTCTTCTAGCTATGTAACAGGAAAAGGGATAAATGAGTCCACTAATGCAAACACTTGGGTTGCGGGTGGCCAAAGACAGAGCTGGCTGGGGTGACCCAGGCAAGGAGTGGGGATTAGACAAGAGAGTGAGAGGCAGATCAGGAGCTATGATACAAGGAAAAGTGGAAGCGGAAAGACGTATTACTCCTAAGAAAGAATCTATAAAATTTAGACTCTAGGGGAACAAGAAAGGAGCCTGGACCAAAGGACATGACTACCCAGAGGGGATGTGGAATAGACAGAAATGCCAGGGCAGAAATGTCCCTGAGCTTAGCTCTGAAGAGATTGTATAAAGCCTGGTGGGCTACAGTCCATGGGGTCGCAAAAGACTCGGATGCAACTGAGCAACTAAACAACAACAATAACCAATAAACATAAGATCCAGATATAGTCTGAGAGAGGCTCTGCTGTGCAGAGAAAGCCTGTTCATCTTTTTTCTTTTTTTTTTGGCCATACCTCATGACATGCAGAAATTTCCTGACCAGGGATCAAACTGGCACTGCCTGCAGTGGAAGCATAGAATCTTAACCACTGGACCACTAGGGAAGTCCTAAGAAAGTCTGTTTTTCTTAATTAGGTCTATAAGATCAAAGATATTAATAGCAAAGTAATTTTGTGATCAAACAATCATGAAATATGGCAATTTAATGAATCAAGACAATATGAAGAAGTTTTTAAATGTTAAAACAAATTTGGAACAGTTTTGTTGTCATTGAAAGTTCCCCCAGGGGCCAGAGTGGTGTAGGGGTATTGGGTGGGGTTTGTGGTACAGGGTGGGGATTAGGTTCCTTTCTCCATCCTGCTGCTTCTGAGTCTGCAGAAAAAAAATTGAGATCCTTCTGACACCACCAAGAGAGCTTATGCTTCAGACTCAGTGGTGCTATTAGCCAAAGGACTGGGGATCCTTGCAGGGGCCTACCCCAGGGTTTACCAACAGCAAGCCTCGTCGATGACCACAATCAACAGTCACTTGGAGTTCTGAAGTCCAGAACTTTAATAGTCTTGGCAGCACTCAATTTTCCACAAGTGCAGCATAACAGTTACAATCTAGACTGCCTAGAAATGGACTTGGTTTCCTGCACTGAGTTATTGCATTGGCCAAGAAGTTCCTTTGGCTTTTAAGTATTAATAACAATAAAAGACACCTTTTTCATTTTCACCAAGAACTTTATTGAACAACATATTCACTTTTTTGTTCCACTACCTTTTCCCATTTTTTAGCAACTTCATAATTCCATCTTCTCAAAACTTTATATCTTTTCAAGCAAACAACTATTTCAGGTGACTTTTACTGCCTTCAAGGGATGGAATATTTTTTTCCATTTGGAGAATTTTGTGAAAACCAAAATAAATGGAAATCCAGAGGTGTAATGTCTGGTGATTATGGTGGATGAATCATGACTTCCCAGTCAAGCTGTAACAGTTTTTGCCTGGTCATCAAAGAAACATGCAGTCTTGTGTTATCCTGAGGAAATATTATGCATTTTCTGTTGACTAATTCTGGATGCTTTCTGTCAAGTGCTGCTTTCAGTTGGTCTAATTGGGAGCAGTACTTGTTGAAATTACTGTTTGGTTTTCTGGAAGAAGCTCATAATAGAGGACTCTTTTCCAGTCCCACAATGTACATAATATCACCTTCTTTGGATGATGAATCTCAGCCTTTGGTGGTTCATTTCACTTACCCCATGATCTCTCTCATTCCGTATTATTATAGAGTATCCACTTTTCATCACTCGTCAAAATTTGTTTTAAAAACAGAATGTTTACTTTACATATCAGTTGAGAGTCTCATGCAGAAATATGGTAAGAATGATTTTTTCACTTAACTTCTGTGAAACCCAAACATCAAAGCAATTAACATAACCAAGCTGGTGCAAATGGTTTTCAGTGCTTGACTGGGATGTTCTGAATATGTCAGCTATCTTCCACATAGTATAACATTAATCATTCTCAATTAATGTCTTGATTTGATCCATATCAACTTCAACTGATTTACCCCACCATGGAGCATTGTCCAGAGTGAAATTTCCAGCATGAAACTTCACAAACCAATTTTGACACGTCCGATCAGTCACAGCACCTTCTGTATACACCACATAAATCTTTTTTGTGTGTGTTTCAGTTCCATTTTTACCTTTCTTGAAATAATAAAGCATAATAAGCTGAAAATGTTGGGTTTTTTCTTCCAACTTTTAATATTAAAATGGCTACACAAAAATTCACCAACTTTTGAGAAGCATTTATTTGACTGTATCAGGTCTTAGTTGTGGCAACGTGGAATCTTCCCGGTGGCATGCAGAATCTTTCCTGGGAGTGCACGGGCTTCTCCAGCTGCGGAGTGTGGACTTCTTTCTAGTTGTGGCATGGGGGCTCTAGAATGTGGGCTCAGTAATTGAGATGTTAGGGCTTAGTTGGCCCACAGCATGTGGGATCTACCCTAACCAGGGATCAAACTCTCATTCTCTGCATTACAAGGCAAATTCTTAACCACTGGACCACCGACAAAGTCTCAAAGAATTCACCAATTTTCATAAGCTTATTTAAAATTCATGCTGATATGACAGCTGTCACATTACAACCTAACAAAACCATTTGGAATGAAGTTAAAGATAACTGCTAAGTGCTGCTAGAGCCCTCTTATGGAATTTTGGCCAACCTCATACTAAGTAGAGCCACTCTTGTAAAAAGAGGGGCTCCACATCTGCATCATGGAGGCATAGTGGTGAAGAATTCAGCTGCCAATGCAGGAGGCATGGTTTGATCCCTGGATTGGAAAGACCCCACTGGAGCAGGAAATGGCAACCCACTCCAGTATTCTTGCCTGGAAATTCCATGGACAGAAGAGCCTGGCAGGCTACCAGTCCACGGGGTTGCAAAGAGTCAGAAACAACTGAGCAACTGAGCATGCACACAGCAACAACGACCTCGGCACATCTGCACAAGAACTGCCAGCCCCCACCTGGTTCTTTCTGAAGAACCTCTCCTGGTCGGTGGGACGTCTTTCCCTCACCAACTCCACCCCTACTTCATTGTCCCTCACCTGCTGGTCACCTCTAGGACTCCCCCAGTATGCTATTCTTTCTGTACTGAGATTTATGTTGAGTCCCATTGTGTACCACTCTACCGGCTAGTTCTCCACCGGAAAAACACTGGACCACACAGCTTCACAGAGGGTTAAAGGTTGACAGCACCTCTCGAGGTAATAGGAATAGATAATGTCTAAGTGCTATGCCAAGGGATTTCACTTCATCTTCACAACTGTAATGAAGGAGTAATATCAACCCCATGTTTTCAGGAGGAAATTAAAGCTAGATAGAGATTAAGCAACTCTGCTAGGGTCACACCTTTAACAAGTGGCCAAGCAGGAGACGCCAGAGACTCGGGTTCAATCCCTGGGTCAGGAAGATACCCTGGAGGAGGAAATGGCAACCCACTCCAGTATTCTGGCCTGGGAAATCTCATGGACAGAGGATCCTGGTGGACTACAGTCAAGGGGGTTGGAAAGAGTTGGACATGATTGAGCATGCAGGCACTGAAGGCTCCTGAACTAGATTTTAAACCCAAGCATTTTTCCCTATAGACTTTTTGCTCTTAACCATCATGAAAGACTGCTTTAGCCACAGAACCTTCAGACACTGCCCTCTTGGTAAATCTTGAAATAGACAAAACTTCTGGAAAAGAGAAAAGTTTTGCTCAGTGCTCCTTACATGATGCCACATAAGTCACTGCTTTTCAAAACAGTTTGGTTCAAACAGCATTCCCTAGCCAATTTAATAGGTTGTGAGTAGTAGTTCAAAAAATTAAAGTGAAATAAAAAAGAATGTAATAGAAAATATCAGAGGGCATGGTCATACAAAAGTAAATGTTGTTCTAGTGAACTTGTGCCTCAGTTTTCTATATGTGCATATGTTTGTGTATCATATGGTTAATACAGATGCATACGTATTTGTACATGAGTACCAACATTTGTGGGCTTACCCAGTGGCTCAGCAATAAAGAATCACCTGCAATGCAGGAGACATTAGAGACTTGGATTCGATCCCTGGGCCAGGAAGATCTCCTGGAGGAGGCCACAGCAACCCACTCCAATATTCTTGCCTGGAGAATCCCATGGACAGAGGAGCCTGGTGGGCTACAGTCCATGGGGTTGCAAAGAGTTGGACACAACTGAAGCAGCTGAGCATGCACACATGTACCGACAACTGTAAAACTGCACAATGTACTCTTTCTTTTAATTGAAGTATAGTTGATTCACAATGTTAGGTTAGTTTCAGGTGTATAATAAAGTCATTCATATACATATACATGGATTATATATATATAGTATACATATACTATATACATATAGTTGTTTAGTCACTAAGTTGTATCAGGCTCTTTTGTGACCCCATATGTGTATATATATATATATCCTTTTTCAGATTCTTATCCATTATAGGTTATTATAGGATATTCATGGAAAAAGCAAGAGAGTTCCAGAAAAACATCTATTTCTGCTTTATTGACTATGCCAAAGCCTTTGACTGTGTGGATCACAATCAACTGTGGAAAATTCTGAGAGAGATGGGAATACCAGACCACCTGACCTGCCTCTTGAGAAACCTATATGCAGGTCAGGAAGCAACAGTTAGAACTGAACATGGAGCAACAGACTGGTTCCAAATCAGAAAAGGAGTATGTCAAGGCTGTATATTGTCACCCTGCTTATTTAACTTATATGCAGAGTATATCATGAGAAACACTGGGCTGAAAGGAGCACAAGCTGGAATCAAGATTGCTGGGAGAAATATCAATAACCTAAGATATGCAGACGATACCACCCTTATGGCAGAAAGTGAAGAGGAACTAAAAAGCCTCTTGATGAAAGTGAAGAGGAGAGTGAAAAAGTTGGCTTAAAGCTCAATGTTCAGAAAACTAAGATCATGGCATCTGGTCCCATCACTTCATGGGAAATAAATGGGGAAAAAGTGGAAACAGTGTCAGACTTTATTCTTTTGGGCTCCACAATCACTGCAGATGGTGACTGCAGCCATGAAATTAAAAGACGTTTACCCCTTGGAAGGAAAGTTATGGCCAACCTCAGTCAGTCATTCAGTTCAGTCATTCAGTCATGTCTGACTCTCTGTGACCCCATGAATCGTAGCACGTCAGGCCTCCATGTCCATCACCAACTCCCTGAGTTCACTCAAACTCATGTCCAACCTAGAGCATATTCAAAAGCAGAGACATTACTTTGCCAACAAAGGTCTGTCTAGTCAAGGATATAGTTTTTCCAGTGGTCATGTATGGATGTGAGAGTTGGACTGTGAAGAAAGCTGAGTGCCACAGAAATGAGGCTTTTGAACTGTGGTGTCAGAGAAGACTCTTGAGAGCCCCTTGGACTGCAAGGAGATCCAACCAGTCCATTATAAAGGAGATCAGTCCTGGGTGTTCATTGGAAGGACTGATGCTAAAGCTGAAACTAATACTTAGGCTATCTCATGCAAAGAGTTGACTCATTGGAAAAGACTCTGATGTTGGGAGGGATTGGGAGCAGGAGAAGAAGGGGACAACAGAGGATGAGATGGCTGGATGGCATTACCGACTCGATGGACATGAGTTTGAGTGAATTCTGGAAGTTGGTGATGGACAGGGAGGCCTGGCATGCTGCGATTCATGGGGTCACAGAGTTGGACACAACTGAGTGACTGAACTGAACTGATAGAATATTGAATAGGGTTCCTTGTGCTATACAACACATCTTTGTTGTTCATTTGTTTTATATATAGTAGTGTGTATCTGTTAGTCCCAAATGCTTAACTTATTCCTCCTATCTACCCTCCTACCCCACCTCCAGACAATGTACTCTTAACTGTGGGCCAAGGTCAGATGAGTTTGTTTTACACTTGGGTGCGGATTTATCTGCTTCCTCCTTTATCTGGCCCTGGAGAAGCGGGAAACTCTGTAGACAGCTACACTGGCCTGAACTCAACTCAGTGCTCTGTTTAGGGCTCCTGCCTGACTGTTAGAGAAGCAGAGGCTCCATGGGCAAAGCTGTGCTCTCAGCAAATATTCTCCCCCACTTTTCCCCAACGGCTCCATTCAGTACATCCTGAAGGCAGGGTAGCAACTTGGGCCAGACTAACCAGGAGTCTGTGAGGATCCAAAAGGAGTATGTAATTTAAATATTAGTGACATTAACATGATAGTGGAACATGAGCCCCTTTTCAGTGGATGCAAACAACAGAGGCAGATCTTAGTTAGCAAGAACTGGTTAAATTATAGCCCCAGAAAACACTGTCTCTAAGACTGATCTATGAACAGTGCTATAAATTTAAAAGTGAATTTAACAAAATGTGAGGATGAAATTCTTGCTCTTTGTCCTAAACATCAGAATTTCTACTTGGTTATAACTGTCAATAAGGGCTGTGATGATCAATCATTGGCCAATAAACATGAGGGCTAACATCAGTTAGTATTAATATATGGTAGCTTACCAAATGAAGGTAGTCTTATAAGCTCCTTGATATAGATTGATACATATATAATCTTCAGAACAACCTGTTAGATTTTATTATTATCTCCATTTTGCACTTGGGGAAATTGAAGCTAAGAGGTTAAATTTTGTCCACAGCCTTCCCTGGTGGCTCACATGGGAAAGAATCTGTCTGCAGTGCAGGAGACCCGGGCTTGATACCTGGGTCAGGAAGACTTCCCTGGAGAAGGGAATGGCAACTCACTCCAGTATTCTTGCCTGGATAATTCCATGGACAGAGGAGCCTGGTGGGCTACAGTCCATGCGGTCACAAAGAGTCAACAGACTGAGTGACTAACACTTTCATTTTTCATTACATTCATTTATTAAGAACTCTATTGATTGCTATGGTATACTGACTGCAGAAATAGCCCCAGTTTTTTCAAAAAAATTGTATTTGCATCCCTTTAAATGTGACTGCCACTTCAATTATCGACTGTTGAAGCCTATTTCTCTGTCTGTTGAATTGAGACTGGTCTTGTGACTTTCTTTGACTAATAGATATGGGAGGAATAACTCCATGTGGTGTCTAGGCCTCTAGAGGACATGTATGCTTCTGCCTTATCTTTTGCATGCTTTCTTCTACCTTGAAACCTAGGCTAGTCTGATAGAGATTGAGGGCCACCTGGAACTGAGATGAATCATCCTAGCTGAGGACAGTCTAGACCAGAGAGCCCCTCTCTAGCCCATCAACCTACTGACTGCAGATCCACAAGCAAACCCAGCTAAGACTGGCCTGCCCTGGCTCAGACCAGCAGAACTGTCCAGACAATCCATAGATTAATGAGGAAAACAATAAAATTGTTGTTTGGGCCACTAAGTGTTAGGGTGATTTGTTATGCAGCATTATTGTAGCAATAGATAACAGATACAGTTGCCTCCCCAGTCATTTCTTCTCTTTGCTTTGAATGCAAAACCTACTTCCCACTGCTGCTGCTGCTACTGCTGCTGCTGCTACTGCTGCTGCTGCTGCTGCTGCTGCTAAGTCGTTTCAGTTGTGTCTGACTCTGTGCAACCCCATAGACAGCAGCCCACCAGGCTCCCCCATCCCTGGGATTCTCCAGGCAAGAACACTGGAGTGGGTTGCCATTTCCTTCTCCAATGCATGAAAGTGAAAAGTGAAAAGTGAAAATGAAGTTGCTCAGTCGTGTCCGACTCTTTGCGACCCCATGGACTGCAGCCTACCAGGCTCCTCCATCCCACTACAGAAGTTTAAAGAGCATATGTTCACTTTTCAAACTATTTTGCAGTTAGGGTGATTCAGTTCTGGCAGATATACAGGGAAGTCAGTATGGTAGGAGGATCTGTGGGGAGAGAAATAATGCTGAGAAACATTTTCCTTTCTGAAAAGAAAGAAACTGGCAGTGAGATAGTGATCCTCTCCTTTCTTCTCTATCTGCTTTGAATACAATCATTAAAAATAGACATTGGAGCAACAGCAGCCATTTTGCGATCATGTGGCAAGAAGCCTAGGAACAGCAATCTAACACACTGGAAAGAATGGAAAGCTGAAAAGATCCTAGATTTCTGGCCACATTACTCAGTCGCAGAAACTGACTAATCTTTTGACTTCTTTATTATTTAAGTGATTGTGTGTTGGCTAAGTATTGATATATGTGATTGAACTTTGAACAAACACATTGGAATCCAGGTCTTGGTGCTAACATTTACACAAATAAGAATGAGTGACCTCTCTGGGAAAGGCAGCCTTGCCGAGGGCATGCAGCCTAATGAGCAAACTGGGGGCTGGATCTCAGGTCCCTTGGCCAAATGGCCTTGTGTAGTGCATAACCTGCTCAGTCATCCTCGGTGACCCTGCTGGAATTCTACAAATTCAGGGTGTTTTTAGGATGCTTCTTCCAGAACTGCCTTCAAACCCCAGTGGGCATTCATTTACTATCTCCAGTGGTAGCAAATCCTCGGCTGTTAAAGCTAAATTTGATTTGGGAAAGAGTCAAAATTATTTTGATCCCAGAGGTGGCAACAATGAAAGCGTGGCACTCAGATCTCCTGCTGCTGGGAGCACAATTGACTAATGGCCCCAGTTACCGCCCCTTGGGATGCACTGCACTTATGCCATTTGGTTTCCAGACAATGACAGCATGACGGGGAATGAAGGCAGGCAGGCCCTTCTCAATAAGACATGGGACTTAAGGGCTCCCCATCAGCCTGGCTGAACATTTCTCAGAACTGTGCTGTGGCCAAGATTCTTCTCACCCGGCCTTCTTCCATTCTTCTCTCCTTTCACACATGTCAGACCTGCAATACAGTCTCAAAACTCTTCCTGCTTTCCTTGCTTCCACTTTTTCCTTCCACATCTTGCCTCTTCTTGGCATCTGCTCAGCCGATCCAGCCCATGGTACCACGTTTAGTAAAAGGATGAGAGGTAGTCATCAACCTATTTAACAATGGCCAATTTCAAAGTACCAACAATTTAGCAACCAGCTCAAGGCTTCCTTGATAGCTCAGTTGGTAAAGAATCCACCTGCAGTGCAGGAGACCCTGGTTCGATTCCTGAGTTGGGAAGATCCCCTGGAGAAGGGATAGGCTACTCACACCAGTATTCTTGGGCTTCCCTTGTGGCTCAGCTGGTAAAGAACCCACCTGCAATATGGGAGACCTGCGTTATATCCCTGGGTTGGGAAGATCCTCTGAAAAAGAATAAGGCTACTCACTCCAATATTCTGGCTAGGAGAATTCCATGGACTGTATGGTCCATGGGATCACAAAGAGTCGGACATGACTGAGCAACTTTCAAGGGAAATGTTAGAAGTAGCTATAAAATAAGATGACTTTTCTGATGTAACTGATAAAAGGGATTCAATGAATATTGGTTAACTACTGAATAAGTGAAAAAGTTTTAAAATAAAATAATGTCATCTCCTATAGTTTTGCCTAAATGTCTGCTGGCTTGGATGCATAGGGTGGACCTCCGTGTTATTCTTGTTGCTGCTACTGTTGTCCAGTCACTAAGTCAAGTCTTACTCTTTGTGACTCCATGGACTGCGGCACATCAGGCTTCCTTGTCCTTCACTATCTCCTGGAGCTTGCTCAAACTCATGTCCATTGTGTCAATGATGCCATCCAACCATCTCATCCTCTGTTGGCCCCTTTTCCTCCTGCCCTCAATCTCTTCCAGCATCGGAAGTCTTTTCCAGTTAGCCAGCTCTTCAAATCAGCTTCAAGTATTGAAGCTTCAGCTTCCGCATCAGTCCTTGCAATAAATATTCAGGGTTGATTTCTTTAGGATTGACTGGTTTGATCTTGCAGTCCAAGGGACTTTCAAAAGTCTTTTCCTGCACCACAATCCAAAAACATTCTTTGGGAATCTCCAAAAAGATTTCTCATATGTGTTCATCTTATTCTCACTCTGCTCTGGCTCCCACTTCTTTTACATTTGCCTGGAAAACCACTCGAAAAAGTCCTATGGCTACTATTGTTCATCTTGGGAACACCAAACCCCAGGGACCACTGAAAGAAGTTCCAAATCTTCTAATTTCTCTTGAACATGAAAGGGGCCAAATCATATAGGGAGGCCAGGAGAGAAGATGGGAAAGAATGATTTTCTCTCCAACTCTATGCCACAGTTTTTACTTGAACCTCCCTGTGCATCTCTTGTGATTAGATAAGGAACACTTCATCAGAGTCTGATACTAAGCCCTTTTATTCACTGGGATCTCAAAATCAGTTCAAGGGACCAGGTAAGGACAGACACCTTCCACTCCAGCTAAAATTCTAGGTTTCCATCTTCCTCTAAACTTCCTCAGCCCTCTCTCCTCCCTAGGTAACAAACAATGAAACTAAAGATGCTCTGAATATGAAATGGTATATTAACTTAATTTTCTTATATTCTCTATTCTTAATGCTCTGGCATCAGGGGCCTTGCTGATTCTGGAGAATGCCCCTCCCAAGGCTAGCTAGTTTCCAGAGACAGCAAATAACTCTGTTGAGAGGCTGTCTTTCATCTAATATCTTCAAATATCTCCAAATTTTGTCTCTAAAATGAAGACAACTGCTGATATAATTAAATCAGTTGAGAAGGCTGAGATATTCTATAAACAAAATAGGGCTATTCAAATATAACCAACCAATCCAGAGTCCAAACTTACCAACTAACACCTTTCTCCTAGGTCTCACAGGTTGAGCCATATCCCCCTGCCCTAATCACTCCAAGGCCAGGTACAAGGCGACTAGGGATCCTACATCCTAGAACCTGTTGAAATTATTCAAACTAGCCAATCCTAATCTGTCTAGCCTGCTGACAAGCCTGGTCCATTCCTTCCCACAAATCCACGATAAGGGCTCTTGCCCATGTTTTCCACTCCTTCTTCCTGTCTCCTGAATAACTCTGATGCTTCCCCAAGTCACCCTATAGGACATGACATGCCCCTTCCTCTTGAGAACTGTGACAAACTACCTTTTCAATGGTCATTATTTCCAGATCTGTTGGCCTCAGCATACCAGACTAATAATAAAACATTTTAAAACAAATGGATATCGGGGAGATTTCAGTGGAAGGCATCTATACTAGCAACAGACAATCCCCAACTTTTTGTTCTATTTGAACAACCCTCTTTCATTTACAAAGCACATATCTCAATTGTTTTAATTCTATCAGCAACTGTGTTCATTTTTAAGACAAAATTTGGAGATATTTGAGCAACAGCAACGTTACTGAAAGAAATGTATATTTTCTATGAGGATGTGTGTGAGGTATAGGAACAGAAGGACTAGCATGAGCATCATGGTACTGGTTTTAAAGAGGGCTCTAAACACACACCAATAAAAAGAACAGTCTCAGCCTCTCATACTTCCTGAGAACCTCCTATGTGCCAAGGACCAATATAGATCATTTTCATATATTAACTCATTTAATCCTCATATCAAGCTGAGGTTAATACCCAAGGTGCCTACCATTATTTCCCCTGTTTTATAGACAATCTGAAACCAACTGCTTGAAAATTGGTTTCTGTCATATAATAGTAGAGCTGCAAACAACTTCAGAGATCAACACTCCCCATTTTACAGATGAATTAAATATGTTTATGCATTCTACTCCACTGGAAGATTTTGTCATTTTTGAGCACATTCTCCAAATATGGCATATGTACCCTGATCTTGCCAATAGTGAGTTCTGACTTCTGTGACCTCTAATCCAGCTGTGTCATACAAGGGAAGTGACACCTACTATAATAATCTCAAACCCCATAATCCATCACACATAACTTTGAAAGTACTAAAGGGAACTGTGTTACAATAACCAAACACACCTAGTGTATATCCCAGGATTGCCTAAATATTTCCCATTTACGCTATTTTGAGAACTGGCTTCCAGCCCAGTTCCGACAACAGTGTTCAAGATTAAGTGGAAGGCCATGTGAGCATGGTAAATGAAAATACAATTTTCCCTCCAAAGGGCTATTAGTTATGAGTTTATTTTCTTGTGTGTGTGAGATCTCTTTCTAAGCATTTATGAAATATGAACTTTGCAATTGTCTCACTTACTGGAAAAGTATGTGTGTCCTATGAGGTTTCTAGAGGACAATGGTATGTCAACTCTTATCAGCCTGTCTTCAGAAGGTTCTGCAGAAGCTGGGCCCAAGAGCCCCTCTTATACTACCTCTCCCATAGCAACTGCCTCACTCTTGGCAAAGGCACAGACTCTCTGCTCTACTCAGCTCTGGCAACATCAGTCACCTTAATAAACTAAGGGTCCTAGACAACAGCCATCTAAAGAGAGTTCAAGGGGCAACAGGAGCTCAATTCCTGGGCATAGTCCTACTGTTTTTGGATTAGAGCCCTTGGTGGCATAGCCCCATCTTTGGGCACAGCTCATTTTGGTTCTATTGGCCGATGATGATCTGATGCAATCATTTG
Source organism: Aepyceros melampus (assembly GCA_006408695.1). NCBI lineage: Eukaryota > Metazoa > Chordata > Mammalia > Artiodactyla > Bovidae > Aepyceros > Aepyceros melampus. The sequence continues at coordinate 183,421 of SJXQ01001066.1, forward strand.
GCTGGAATGTTCTGAACAGGATGGTAATCAAATTTCAATGACTTGGATGACCCTTATCGTCTCTCCCACCTCTGCCTGTTTCTGTACCAAGTCTAAAGCTTATAGGAAAGTGGAATACTTGGGATATGATATTTTCCAAGATTGAACAGCTGGCTTATATCTAGTAAATTGCAGCTTTAAATTAATATACTCTATACTTCCCCCTAAACCAAGGAAAACAGCAATGTACTGAGAAACTGGAAAGATTTCTGAGTTCTTTTAGATTGTGCCTAAAGGCTTATATTACAGTTTTGAAAAAGACCAGGATCTTGGTAATGAGTCACTGAGTGTGTATGCCAAGCAAAATTCACCAGGTTCTTTGACACAATGTAATTGTGCTTTAAATTCTCCCAATTAGAATATTTACTCCACTGTCTAAAATAAAATTATACTTGGAGTTCAATCTTCATTCAATAATGACTTATCATCTATTGTCATAGTTCAACATTCATATTCATAATTAACATGCAACATTTTCACAGTTATAGGATGAGTAACTGATCCAAGTAGTTGTTCCTCTAGTGTTCACGTCATTACTTTATCCATTTCTGGTGAAGCCAGGATCATAGCAACATGTCTGTGGACAGCCCCTACCCAAACTCTGACCTGAATCTGTAAGTTTAGGGGCTCAAGAAAGAGAAAAATTCTAATAAACCCAGAAAATATCATTTATTAAGTCCTCAAAGTCTATGTATATCTATGTATACATCACAAAGCCTCCTCTGCAGGCAACCGCCTGGCAGGGTGGGTCAAGCAACATGCCCACGATTCTTTACTGAGGCCCTGCTGTAAACTAGCTCTAAGGTCCCACATGAACTGGGGCCAATATAAAAAACCAGGGAGCTGGTGACTCTTTAATGTGAACTTTTTTCCATTTTGCTTTGCTTTGTATTTTCAATTCTATAGACATGGCATGAATTTGAACCTGCAATGCTTGGATCAGACTATGAATAACTAAATGCCTGGACTGGGAAGATGTGTCAAATCCTTATTCTCTGCTTCCACTCTGAGAAAAGGCTGTGCTTTCTTCCAGTGAGTGGCCTAACACAGTTAGGCAATGACTTTTGCATTTTCCGGCAGGAAATATGAAAAAAGAATATATATGGGAAACGTCTGTGTGTGTGTGTGTGTGTGTGTGATGGGGTCTTCTTTGAGCCTCCAGGATAGAGTGGTATAACCATTCCAGCTCTGTTTATTTGCTAGATTCTAGGATTCATTTTCAAGTCGGGGCTCCAAAGCCTATTTTCAACAAGATTTTTTAGTTATTCTTCCAGTGAGGTTTAGAGCAATAAAACAGAATAAGAACATGTCCTTGAAGGAGGAATTTGCTCCTTTACTCTTAATGCTATAATTGTTCACAATAAGGGTGTGGTGAAAGGACACGAAAAGGAAAGTTCAGCTTAAAAATGAGAAACAGAGGGAAGGAAATGTAATCTGGTGGTGGATTTAGATGAGAATTAGCAGCTGTTCTGACTCCTTTGATGAAGGGCTTAACTAATAGCAAGAAGAACTGAGGCTACATCTTAAGAAAAAGCTTCCTGACTATTATAAGCCCTGGCAGTGTCTTCCCAAAAGGGATTTCCCGATGTACCGCTGCTTGTTTTTTGTTTTTTTTTTAAGTGTGATGTTGTTTGTGTAAATTGGGTTTTTGTTGTTATTATTCATTCTAAATTGTAGAAGTTTTAGACTTTCGTGTTTTTTCGTCATTACTCAAGCAATGCATGTTCATTAGAGAAAAGGTGGAAAATACTGATAAGCAATGAGAAAAAAATTATCTGTCATTCTGCCACCCAGAGATAAGCACTCTTATCATTCTGGGGCATGTGTTTTCAGACATTTTTCTCTGGGAGACTGGTTAAGTAAATGCTGGTGCAGTCATAAAATGTAGCTTTTAAGAAGGATACATACATGATACACCGACTTTGGACCTTGGCCTCAGTTAGTGTTTATCCAAAATCTGCTCTTTGGTTTCATCTCTGGCCTTGGCCTTGGCAAGTGAAAGAGGTAAATGCTAACTTCATCACCATCTGGCAACCCTGGAGTTATGCATGTTCAATGATTATATGATGGAACAGATTACCATTACATCTAGCTGAGAATAATGTCAGTAACTTGAATAAGGCACAATCAAGATTCCAGTTACTACCTGAATATTTACCTAAAAATATACATAAGCCTTTTAGATATAACCTGGAGGGGGAAATCTCTATTTGCAGAGAATTTTATATTGAAATTCTAACAGCTGGAGTACAAATATTGCAAGGGTGTGTGTGTGTGTGTGTGTGTGTGTGTGTAGGGAGAGTAATTACAAATAGTTAGAAAGATTATTAATGTTATGCACTAAAATGATTATTAGAAACTTTCAGAAGCTTAAATAAGGGAATGTTTTGCAAATATTAAACTAAAACACACCATTAATATAGAATAAATGAATGAAATATTAATAGAGAATGACCTAGCCAGAAAACTTAGGAAGATCATGATATCCTTTCTGAACAAAATGAATAATAACATTTTTTAAAGTCCCAGTTGAAACTGGCCCTTTCTTTAGTATTGAAACATGCAGAACAATGACTGAAAGAACCACTGAACAGTGTCAACTCTGAGTGACTATTATAATATTCACAGAGGAAAATAACAAATTTTAAAATTTTGGACTATTAAATATTAATAATCAAACTATTATAATTTAATCAGTTGCATACAATTTATTGTTTACTCTTCTAGCCCAGGAATCTTTCAATGATCCTGATATTTGGCTATGAGAGCCTCTACTTCAACAGAATACATACTTTCATCCTCAGTCACTTGCTGTTTTGAATTGTAATCAACATGTCCCAAGTATGAAACAGATGTATATGTCTGAAACAGATGTATGGCTATTAGGATGCCTTCGATTACATGAAATAAACATTCCTACCCAAATGGTTTTTAAAAATTAGGATGGGGAAAAGAAATTATTGGCTCACATACCTGAAGAGTCCGAGGTGGCACCTAATGTTAGCTTCAAATCAGGCTTCATTCGGGCTCAAGGCTATGAAGGGAGCCTGGCTTTTCTCTCACCATTTCTCATCTCTACTTCTCAGCTCCATTAGCTTTAACCTTGTCTCCCTCTTTCTGCTGCAAGGATGGCTGCCAGTAGCTCCCAAAGCTGCTTGCCTCTTCCTTGGCAAACAGGTAAGAACTGAGTCAGTCTTTGTCCCAACAGTTTCCAGCAAAAGTCAGAAAGTACACTCTGCTAGATGTTTCCTTGCGTGATGCTTTCACCTCTGCAACATCACTGTGGCCAGGAGGACACCACACGATTAGTTACTTGAATCAACCAGCTTCCTATCCCTGGAGGTGGGAAAAAATCAAACCAAATGGTACAGTCCCCAAGGGAATCATGGGACACTGTCACCAAGAATTAGGAGAAACTGATGTTAGCCAGCAAACAGTAGGTGTTAACCACAGCGTGGAACCATGTTTTCCATTGTTCAAATAAGATTATGAAGTGATATATAGGGCATGATTCCAATTTTAATGTACAGATGTCAATGAAAACTTTTGTCTTCATTTATTTAACCAATCCCATCTTACAGTTTTATAGTTGTTTTCACTGTTAAAAGTGATACTTCAACTCGCACAATTGTACATTCAATCTTACATTTGTATAGAATGATATTCTTGGAATAAATTGCTAAATATTGAATTGTTGACTCAAAAAAAAATCACAGTTTAAGGTATTTAGACATCTTGCCAAATTGCCTTCCCCAAAAGTTATACTTTCATCAGTGGTATATACAATGTTAGCCTCCCATAACCAACCTCACCAACAAATAGTATCATTCATCATTTCTACAGGAAAAACTAATATTTCATTGTTTAAATAAGTGTCTTTTTGAGCACTATCAAAGATGAAATTATTCTGACATTAGTTATATACTGATATTTAGTTTTTATGTATTAATATTTAATGAGCTATCTGTTGATACCCTGGTTCATTTCTCAGTTGGCCTTTCATCTTTATTTACATGCTAAAATTTAATCTGTCATATATTTTAATTTTTTTCTCACTTGTCATTTTCCTTTATGCTTTGTTTATGGCGGGCTTTAGTTAATTTTTTATTGTCTTGCTATATAAAAGTTCTACATTTCAATGCAATCAAAATTATATTTCTTTTTAGATTGTTGTCTTAAACATCTTTTAAGCAATAATATTTTCCATACCAATTATTTCTATTTTATTTTATATTTTCTTCTAGTACAACTATCGGAGAAGGCGATGGCACCGCACTCCAGTACTCTTGCCTGGAAAATCCCATGGACGGAGGAGCCTTGGAAGGCTGCAGTCCATGGGGCTGCGAAGAGTCGGACACGACTGAGCGACCTCACTTTCACTTTTCACTTTCATGCACTAGAGAAGGAAATGGCAACCCACTCCAGTGTTCTTGCCTGGAGAATCCCAGGGACAGAGGAGCCTAATGGGCTGCCGTCTATGGGGTCGCACAGAGTTGGACACGACTGCAGGGACTTAGCAGCAGCAGCAGTACAACTATTGTTTCATATTTTATTTTTAAATCCTTAATTTGTCTTGAATTTATTTTGTTGTAAGATATGAGGTCAGGCCATAAAGTTACTTTTTTCTAAGTGGCTAAACAGAATTCCTAATGTAGCTGTTAAAAAGCCTGGTTATTAAAAGGGCTGGCTCTGGAGGCAGACGGGTAGGTTTGCAAGCTCTGAAAGTTAGGCATCTTATCTATGTCTCACCTACAAAACAGGTATGTTTGGGGTGGTTTTGACAGTGAAATGTGCTGAAAACACAGAAAGAATTAGAACATTGCCCAGAACATAGCAAATGTTGGACTTTGTTGTTACCTCTATTTATTGAAAGAGCTATCATTTCTTCTTTTGATATATTACATTTGTGAAGGACTAATTATTTATCTATATGTAGATCTGCTTCTCAAATTTTTGTTTCCTTCTTTTGGCTAGTGTGTCTACTTTTGCCTCTCTGCCGAGTTTTAAAAGGGTTCATGTCAATATTTCTGAAAAGAGCAGAATGAACTTGGAACTTCTTAAAATGCCTTGGTTTCTTATCCTTAAAAGTGCTAGGAGTCATTTCTTTCCTATGTGTCCTCTCAGTTTTGCACAAATTATCTCTCATCACTAAGCTCTATGAATATCATTTTTATGCTTCTTTAGCTTATTCAGTCTCAGCTCTGCCACTTACTAGCTGTGTAACCTTGGGCAAGTTACCTGAACTCTCTGCCTCAGTTGCTTCATTTGTAAAGTGGGATAACAGTTCTCATGACCTCAGGGGTCCTGTGAGGATTAAATGAAATGATACATGTAAAGCTCATACTACGGTGAACAGACTAGTCCCCAAATAAGTGTTAGCTATTAATTTATTTTTATTATTACCTTTGTTATATCATAGGACACAAAAGCCTCTCTTTCATCAAGTCTCTCTTAGCAACTACTGAAATGAAGAATTAGGATGTAAGAGACATAGAGAAAAGAAGACCAACAGTATTTTTCAAGTAAGGTTATTATTTTTTCCAAGTTAATATATAATTAATAACATCCCAAGTAACACCTTGTACAGAACAGGTGCTCAATAAAAATGTTGAACTAGTAAATATAAAAAAGATCATATTGTCTTTCTACCAGTGCATGCTGAGGATTTTATGTGAATACTGAGAAATAAAAGCTTCACTAATAATGTTCCTCAAGAAGTGTGAATAAATAAAATAGTATTGAGATTCTTATTCAAGGCTTATGGTATAGCTTTCTCTCTATGATCATCACATATTTATACACATTCACAAAAGAGAAATAGTAAAAAGAGGATACACGCTTAGGGATTCATAGAGCAATAATTCCGTTTTCTTGAGACCTGTGTTCTTTAGAGACATGGCTTATCACAGAGTAAGTATCCTCTTTTATAATCTGTGTAGCATGCATCTGTGTGTGTGCAAGTACACACACACACACACACACACACACACACAATCCACAAAAAGACATTTCTTGACATTTTAAACCATTCCAGATTGGCTCAATTCCAGTTAATCATATTAAAATGTCAAGAAAATTAAGTATTAAAGATACAATCTGGTCCTTCTTGAACTTATTTACTTGTTCTTTAAAAAAATAAAAGACACGGCAGGGAGCAGCTGACTGCTTCCTTCCTTTCAGCAGACAGTCTAATTATGTCTTTTGCTTTTACTCAAGCAATACAGTTTAGCATGTGTTAAAAGACAGAAAGGCAGAGGATCTCAAACTTATATGTGAAAGTGTGGCCATGTGTGCTAATTTTCCCAGAGGTTTAGGGCAAGGCCACTGAGATAGGAAACTTGAGTTTCCCATCTCTGAGTCATCTTGGGGGTGCCAATAGCATTCAAGATGTTAGGCCAAAGAATTATTAGGAATCAAAACATTAAAATCACTCCCATGTGAGTGCGAAACTCAATCATCTTAACTTTTGAAGGAGAGATGTTTCCTTTATAATTCTACCATTTTCAAAGCCAGTAATTACATACTGGATCAAAAGACTGATGAGGAATAGAATTGGAAACCTGGAGATAATTTGAGAATACCTTGGGTAACTAGACCCAGTCTTTGAAGAAGAACTCAAAGGGGGAGGTCTTCAATGATCTTAACTCTTAGCCACAATTCCTTGGACATCACCACAAAAAAGAAAGGACTACTTTTGTTTATGTGGCATCTGAAAATCCAGCTATGTCAGCTTGAGTTCATTTTTACAGCCATTTCCACAAGTGATTTAAGTCACTAATTAATTGGCAAATGTTCAGTTCTCATCCACTCTAGTGATTTAGGTCAGGAGAAATAAACGTGTCAGTATAGCCTGGAAAGAAAGAATAGAAAATTCCTTCATTGCTCTATGAGACAGATTCCTTTGCTATAATGACCCAAATAACAGACTTATAACAGTCAACTCAGAGTTTAAAAGTAGGCATACTTCCTATTTTATATGTAACCTTATGTTTTCACTCTAATTTAGGACAAATTCCTAAAGTCCAAAGGCCTTGTCCTAAAGATTTTAAAAACAAAATAAATAGGTAGATGATGATGGAGAAGATGATAGGTAGGTAGGTAGGTAGGTAGATACATAGAAATCATCTACAGAACAGATCCCAGGTTTAAAAATTTATCATTTTCTCCACATTTGTTAATTTGTTACCATTCATTCTATCCATTTTATTTTTTATTAAATGCCAGTCACTGTTGAGGCATTGGAGATGGAGTGGTTATCCAAAAAACAAATATTTTTTTCTGCTCTCATTAGACCCTCTAGTCTAATAGATATTGCCAATAATTAGATAGTCTTACAAACAAACAGAAAATTCATTACTGGGTCAAATAACTACAAATAAGAGGAAAACAGATAGGAGGATTTGAAAAAGTAAGGAAGGTCAGGGACATCTTCTCTAAGAAGTGATGGTTAAGGAGATAAATGGGGGAAAAAATGACAGGCATAGATTAGATAAAAACAGGAAGGAAGGATATCCCAAGGAGAGAGATGAGCATGTGCAAAGAAAGGCTGTATGGTGGGAGAAAGCAAGGAGAGAAGCGATTAAATAAAGCCAGTGGAACACTGGAAAACAGGGGAAGGATACAAGACGGAACCTTCATGCACATATGAGGAGATTTGTCCATACTTTAAGAGCAATGGAAGTCAAGGAAACAATTTAACCGGAGGGTGATGTGGTCAGAAATACAGTTTTGCAACAATTAGTCTGAATCCAGTGTGAAGATTGGGTTAGAGGGAGCCCAGAGGGGCTATGGGGAAACTAGCTAGAATATTAGGAAAAAGCTGTGGCTATTATCTGCCTGTAACCATGAAATTAAAAGATGCTTGCTCCTTGGAAGAAAAGCTATGACAAACCTAGAAAGCATATTAAAGAGCAGAGACATTACTTTGCTGTCAAAGGTACATCTAGTCAAAGATATGGTTTTTCTAGTAGTCATGTATGGATGTGAGAGCTGGACCATACACAAGGCTGAGCGCCAAAGGATTGATGCTTTTGAACTGTGGTGTTGGAGGAGACTCCTGACAGTCCCTTGGACTGCAAGGAAATCAAACCAGTCAATTCTAAAGGAAATCAATCCTAAATATTCATTGGAAGGACTGATGCTGAAGCTGGAGCTTCAATACTTTGGCTACCTGATGAGAAAAGCCGACTCATTAGAAAAGACCCTGATGCTGGGAAGGACTGAAGGCAGGAGGAGAAGGGGATGCCAGAGGACGAGATGGTTGGATGGCATCACCAACTCAATGGGCATGAGTTTGAGCAAGCTCCAAGAGATGGTGATGGACAGGGAAGCCTGGCGTGCTGCAGTCCATGGGGTCACAAACGCGACAGAGTGACTGAACCACAACAACGTTATCTGGCGTGACGGTAGCTTAGACCAAGATGCTACCAGTGGAGATGGATAGAAAGAAAAATCACTAGGACTTGAATTGGATTTGAAGATGGAAAGAGGCTTACAGAATAAGCATATGAAGTAAAACTAATTGCTTTTGGTGCAGGGAGGGAGGGTTAAAACAACAGTAATACTTTACAAGGCCAAATACTGCTCATGACTCAGGCAACTGGCATTCAAAATCTAAATAAGTCTAAATCCAGAATTGTGATTACTTTATGTTGCTCTGAAGCCTTACACTTGCTTCCCAGAGCTAATCTAAGACAAGATTCTAAGAAACCATGGGAGCGCTCTTCTGGTTAAGATATAGAAAGCCATAAAGATGATCACTTTATCATAATAAAAAAAAGTAATAGGTACACTAAAAATTCTATTTTTCTTTTCTTAAGAGCCTTCAAAGGCTACTACACACACACACACAAGTCCAAGTAAACTAATTCCAAAGAGGACATGCCCTTGGAAGAAGGGCAAAAAAAAAAAAAAGGGGGGGGGTGATTATTTTCATACTTAGAGCAAATTGTCTAATGTGAGTACAGGGGGATGAAAATGGAAGTCTAACATCGACACGGCAGTTTGCTGGAATGAGAAAAATCACCTGAACTTTTAACAAGAGTGTGGGGTAGCATGAAACACGAAATCTGGATGAGTCCCAAACACAAAAATATATCTCTCAAAACGGCAATTCTCCGCCCTGGGAATTCGGTCGAGTCAGCGACAGTTGGGGCCGAAGCTGGAGGTAAAGAGTGATCTCCCAGTCCCTCATGCTACTTAGGGTCCAGAGGCCTCCTAGAGTTGAGTCTGGGGGTGAAATCAAACTAATTAAAACTGCAAACAGTGTCCTTTCTGGTTCAAATACTGAGAATCCCACATCCATCAGCTCCCTAGCCATAAAGCAAGAAGCTAGGAGTTAGACTGAAAGGCCAAGAGAACTCACCATAATCTCACTGGCAAGAGGTAAACGAAAACTAATTAGTTATATCCCAACCCCAGCTCAGTTAAACTCATGATAGGATCTAGACAAAGTTCTCTTCTTCAGCTTTGAAACAGAAAAGTCTTCTCTGGGAAAACCAAAACAAAAATATACAATCTAGTTTAGTCCCTATTGTTCTTTTAAGCAAAATGTCTGTGACAGTGAGTGACTAAGTGCTCACTCAGTCATGTCCGGCTCTTTGCAACCCCATGGACTGTAGCCCACCAGGCTCCCCTGTCCATGGAATTTTCAGGCAAGAGTACTGGAGTGGGGTGCCATTTCTTTCTCCAGGGGATCTTCCCGACCCAGGGATTGAACCTGTGTCTCCTGCAGCTCCTGCACTGCAGGCAGATTCTTTACCACTGAGCCACTTGCAAAGCCTGCAAAATGTCTGACATAAAATTAAAAATTCTAATACATACAAAGAAGAATGAAAATGTTACTCACAGTCAATAGAGGCAGACCTACTGATGACCAGATACTGCAATCAGTAGATGAGGTCTCTAAAATAAATATTTTAAATATATTAAACAATTATGTTAAATATTATCAAAGATGGACACAATGGATAAACAGAAAGAAATTTCATCAGAATCAAGCTCTAAAGAAGATCCAAAGAGAAATACTAGAATAGAAAAAAAGATATCTGAAACAACAAAAACGTAATGTTAAAATTAGTATGATCTAATAAGTGAAGCAATGTTTAGAAGAAAAGTGGTAACTTTAAATGCATATATCAGAAAAAAAGAAATGATTTAAAACAAAAATTAAAAGGAATAAAGATTGATAAGGAAGAAACAATCTTTGCTTCAGGCAATATAATTATGGTTGTAGAAAATGCAAAGGAATGAAAAAAAAAAAAACTAAAACTACTGAATGCATTTGCAAGGTCATAGGATAAAACGGAATATTTAAAAATCATTTGTATTTCCACATCCTGGCAAGAACAACAATAAAAAAAATCCTGGAAAACAAAATTTTAAATATCATTTATAATAGCAGCAAATATCTAAACATAAATTTTCAATATATGTGCAAGTCCTCTATTATGGTAAACTACAAAAACATTCCTGAGAAAAATTTGAAATAAATGGAGAGATACACCATTTTCAACATTTGAAAATTCATTTCTGTTTAGATGTTTATTCTCTCCAAATTAATCTATAGATTAAAATAATCGAAATTGAAATTTTAGCAGGTTTTTTCTTGTGGATATTAAGACACTATAAAATTGTATTAATTGAGATATTATGTTGGCAGGAAAAAAAAAACAAAAAAGAAAAAGAATAGAGTCCATTATATGTCCACAAAGATGTGATCAATAGATTTCCAACAAAAATTTATGAATCTGATGGAAAAATAGCAAGGTGCTATGTAAAATAGTGCTAGAACAAATAAATGTGTGTGTAGAAAAAAACTAATTTTGACTCTTTACATTATGGCATTCAAAAAAACAATTACTGAGGATAGATCTAAGTGCAAAAAAATATTCTAAAACTTCTAGGGAAAAGAAAATCTTCATGAATGGGATGGTCAAAGATTTTTTTAGTCAGGATTCAAAAAGTCTTAACCATGAGGAAAAAGATGATGATTAATTTCGTTAAAATTAAAAGCTTCTGCTCATAAAAAACAGCATCAAGAAAATGAAAAAAGGCAAGCTGACAATGAGAAAAAATTCACAATACACTCACACACAAACACACACATTGTTGTTTTTCAGTTACAAAGTCGTGTCTGATTCTTTGCAACCCATGCACTGAAGCATGCCAGGCTTTCCTGTCCTTCACTATCTCCCAGAGATTGCTCAAACTCATGTTCATAAAAGACACTTGCTCCTTGGAAGAAAAGCTATGACAAAAATAGACAGCATATTATAAAGCAGAGACATTACTTTGCCGCTTGGGGCTGGTGCCCTGAGATGACCCAGAGGGATGGTACGGGGAGGGAGGAGGGCGGGGGGTTCAGGATGGGGAACACGTGTATACCTGTGGTGGATTCATGCTGATGTATGGCAAAACCAATACAATATTGTAAAGTAATTAACCTCCAATTAAAATAAATAAAACAAACAAAAAACCCCCCAAAGTTCCTTATAGTCAAAGCTATGTTCTTTCCAGTAGTCACATGTGGATGTGAGAGTTGGACCATAAGAAAGGCTGGGTGCTGAACTGATGCTTTTGAACTGTGGTGTTGGAGAAGCCTCCTGAGAGTCCCTCGAATAGCAAGATTAAATCAGTCAATCCTAAAGGAATTCAGTCCTGAGTATTCATTGAAAGGACTGAGGCTGAAGCTGAAACTCCAATACTTTGGCCACCTGATGAGAAGAGATGACTCATTAGCAAAGACCCTGATGCTGCAAAAGATTGAAGGCAGGAGGAGAAGGGGACACAGAGGACAAGATGGTTGGATGGCATCACAAACTCAATGGACATGAGTTTGAGCAAACTCTGGGAGGTGGTGAAGGACAGGAAAGCCTGGCATCCTGCAGTCTGTGGGGTCACAAAGAGCTGGACACGACTGAGCCACTGAACAACAGCAACAACATGTCCACTGAGTTGATGATGCCATTCAACCCTCTCATCCTCTGCCGGTCCCTTCTCCTCTGCCCTCAGTCTTTCCCAGCATCCAGATCTTTTCCAATGTGTCAGCTCTTTGTATCAGGTAGCCAAAGTATTGGAGCCTCAGCTTCAGCATCAATTCTTTCAATGAATATTCACAGTTGATTCCCTTTAGGATCGACTGATTTGATCTCCTTGCTGTCCAAGGGACACTCTAGAATACATAAAGAAGTTCTATAAATCAAAAATAACCCAATTAAAAAGTGGGAAAGTGAAAGTGTTAGTTGTTCAGTCATGTCCAATTCTTTGCAACCCCATGGACTGTAGTCTGCCATGTTCCTCTGTCCATTGAATTCTCCAGACAAGAATATTGAGTGGGTAGCCATTCCTTCCTTGAGAGGATCTTTCTGACCCAGGGACTGAACCTGAATCTCCCACATTGCAGGCAGATTCTTTACTGTCTGAGCCCACCAGGGAAGCCCCCCAAAAGGGGGGAAAGTTTTAAAAGAAATCTTCCCAAGAAAAAGTATGAGTAGCCAATAAGCACATGAAAAGGTATTTAACATCATAAGTTATCAGAGAAATATAAATTAAAACCATAATGTGAAGTCACTTTCTATTTATTTTTTTGTCTTTTTTTAAATATGTTTACCTTTTTATTGTATTTATTAATTTATTTTTGGGTCACATTGCACAGCATGTGTGATCTTACCTGCAGCCTGTGCTCTGGAAGCACAGAGTCCTACCCACTGGACTGCCAGGAAAATGTCTCTGCCTTTTTAAAGTCTGGCCATATTAAGTGTTGATGAGAACACAAAGCAGCTGGAACGCTCATACATTGCTTGTGGCAATTAAAGATACCATCACTTTGAAACAGTTGACAGGTTTTCTATACAGTTCAACATACTCTACCTATTGTATGACAATTCCACTCCTTGGAATATATTTAAGAGAAATGAAGGCAGGTGCCTAAAAACAGACTTGGATACAAATGCAGCTTTATTCATAATCCCCCCCAAACTGTCAACAAACCAGATGCTCATCAAAAAGAATGAATAAGTCAATGGTGATATAATCACAGAATAGGTTTCTCTTCAGCAATGAAAAAAAAAAGGAACTAAAGACACACACAACAATATAAGTGGAGTAACAGAGGCTAGACACAAAAGACTATGGGTTGTCTGATTTCATTTATATTAAGTCCAGGAACAGGCAAAACAAATGTATGGTGATAGAAATCAGAACAGTGGTTGCCTCTGGGGGATGAAGAAATGGACTAGAAAGTGGCAGTAGAGACCTTTCAAGATAATGAATATTAATGGTAACATAGGATTAGCTACATTCATCAAAACCCATTACACTTAGATCTGTGCATTTCACTGTACTATGTAAATTATTTCCTCAATATAGGAAGGAGGAAAAAGAGAAAAAGATCATGAAATCAAGCACACTTAACCACATGAAAAACATACAGATATACTAAACTGCAGATTCTATTCTCTACCCAGAATATTGAAACTATTATAAAAACATGAGTTCACAATGCAAGGGAAAAGCATAGAGAAAATAATATAAAATCAAGCAAATGCCCAAAGCTTTACTTTAAAAAAAACAGACACACACAGAAGAGGATTGTCCAAGAGATAAACTTTTACACAACCTGAGATTCCCACTTTAGCAATCTGACTATATTTACTGAGAGTCCACTCAAAGGGAATTTCTTAACATTTTTAATCATAAGAAAATGACCAAAAAATTTAGTGTCCATGATCATCCTCAAAAATGAGTGGCAACCCAGTTCTAGAGCCAAGCAAGCCTAAATTCACAAAGCTTGTCTGTGCCTCTGAGTGGCTCTGTGACTTGGGCTGAAATCCTGCCTCTCAGGGCCTGTTTCATCATCAATAAAATTACTGATGGATTTTTAAGCAAGGATTGTTAAAGCAAGGGTCTTTGAAGCAAGGATTGTTAGGAATGTTAAAGAAGACAATGTATGGGAGGCACATAGTGCCTGGCATATGGACACGTCTCATGTAATTAGTTGCTGAAATTATTATTAAGGAGAAAAGATAGCCTGAGAGAAAGAAGATGGTGAAAGTTGAAGTCAGGAGTTGAAGTCATTGTTAGGAGGGAGGTGTTTGTTTTGCTGAGAAACCAATTCCAGTGTCACCTTTGCTGATACGTGAACCTCAGGGGGTATTTTTTGTATTAATGGAACCAGCACATCCTCCATCAGCTGACCGCTCTAGAAGTCTGATTCTAGGTTGACCTCTTAACACTCGTAAAACAAGGCAGGAGCGGGTGGGGCTCCTGGGCATGGAAACCTTTCTGTGCTGCCTCTAGGACCTTCCCTGAGTTCCAAACATCAGGTTCAAACAGCTGTTAAATAGGGGAGGGAGGAGATGCAAAGACAGGGAAGCAGCAGTCAAGAAACAATCGTGGAGACTTGGGGCAAGGTCTGGGTTCCTCTCAAGGGATACATATAACAATATCCTTGAACTCCTTAAAGAACTAAATGATAATAATCCAGGTGTTTATATACTTCATTCCATGTTAAAGGCACGAGAGAAGCCCATCAAGATTAGGGGAGCACCTGAGGCCAGATTAATGGAGTGCAAGTCCTGTACTAACCCTAATTTTATCAGTAACCCTGCCCTTGAAGTATTGCTATAAAACTCCTCCCCAAATCCTCCTGCACTGGGACACACATTTTTTGAGGGCAGGAGCTGGCTATGTCTCCCTTTGCCTGGCAAAGCAATAAAGATATTCTTTTCTACTTCACTGAAAACTCTTCACTGAAATCTCCAAGATTTGATTCAGCACCAGTGCACAGAGGCTGGGTTTTTTGTTTTGTTTTGTTTTGCATCACCAGGATTATTGACCATAACACATGTCTGTGCTGGGTTGGGTCTGCAGGCCACCATTTTGCACGTTCTCTTTCGGTCCTCCCTTCCTGAACACAGATTTCAGATTCTTCATCTCCCTCCCCCGGAAATCCTCCAGCGTGTCAGTGTCGCTCTTAAAGTTTGCTTAATTAACCGGGAGTCACAGCGCACGGGGCCTGGGATACAGACGAGTTTACCTTCTCTGGTCTGGGTAGTAAACAGCTCTGAGAGCAGCCCAGAAGGCCTGGGGTCTCTCAGCAGGTGTCCTGCATTGTTGCTGGCTCCAACTGAGTTTACAGTCAATCCGTCTTTTTTTACTGTGAGCTGCTGACAAGCCACTTAATGATAATACTATTTATGAAACAGCCTAAACAAAGATCTCTGTCCTTGGAAGAATTCAGACCATACATTTCTTGATGATGTTTTCCTTCAACACAAGTCTTGACAAGAAAAATGGGATTCCCCAATGCCCTGACTTCTCACAGACAGATGAGGCCCAAGCAACCAATCCAATCACAAAAGAATAATCCAATCAGATGTTCCTCCTGATCAAGATAACTACACCTGATCAATAGTTTCCACACCTGGCTACATACAAGAATCACCTCTGGCCTCATTCCTGGAGACTCTGATGGACTGAGTCTGGGCACAAGGAATCTGTACTGTCCACAAGTTCCCCAGATGATGTGGCACATCCCAGGACCAGAAATGGGGAGCCACCCTCTAGACCAGCAGCATCAGCATCACAATTCTCAAAATTCCAGATATGAGACCTTCTAAGGCAATGGCACCCCACTCCAGTACTCTTGCCTGGAAAATCCCATGGACGGAGGAGCCTGGTGGGCTGCAGTCCATGGGGTCGCTAGGAGTCGGACATGACTGAGCGACTTCACTTTCACTTTTCACTTTCATGCATTGGAGAAGGAAATGGCAACCCACTCCAGGGTTCTTGCCTGGAGAATGCCAGGGACGGGGGAGCCTGGTGGGCTGCCGTCTCGGGTCGCACAGAGTCAGACACGACTGAAGCGACTTAGCACAGCAGTAGCAGCAAGCAGTAGGTGCAGGCTAAAATTTGAGAGCCACCAATTTAGATTCAAGGCTGACAAACTTTTTACTAACAAGTCAGACAGCAAATATTTTAGGTTTTGTGGGCTAAGAGACAAAACTGAGGATTTATTTTGTAGTTATGTAACTGTTTAAAATTTACCCATTTGTTGTGCTTTAAATGGTGTCTTATCCTCTTCCGAACAGATAGGTGGATATCTTAATTTTTAGTACCAACAAGTGTGGCCCTGCTAGGAAATGGGATCTTTGCAGAGGTCATCAAGTTAAGAGGAGGTCATTAGAGTGGACCCTAATCCAATGTGACTGATGTCTTCATAATGAGAGGGAAACACATGGAGAGAAGATGTGAGACACAGGAGACCACCACCTACAAGCAAAGGAATGCCTGAGGCCACCACCAACTATGGACAGATTTTCCATCACAACTGTCAGGAGGAAATGACCCTGCTGACCCCTTGATTTTGGACTAAGCTTCCGTAAGTGTGAGATAATATATCTGTTGTTTAAGCCACTCAGTTTGTGATACTTTATTATGGCAGACCTAGAAAACTAAAACTTCATTTAAAATGTGAAAACAACTCTTAGCTCAAGGGCCTTGCAAAAACAGGCAGGCAGCAAGCTAAATATGGCCCATGGGCTGTATCTATACTATACCCCACCATATCGGTTCAAATCCGGGGAATCAACACATTGTTCATAATCTTATAGTAGGCCTAGTCTCAGGCCCCCAAGTCCCATTCAAATATTACCTCTTTGGCTTGGTTTTCCATAACCTCTATGTAATGGACCGCCTTCAGAGGTCTTGACAGCCTTGCTCACCGTTCTATCCTTAGAACCTGACACACAGCAAAGTTCAATAATTATTTCATGAACAAGTAAATACAGATAATCAGAAGCACTTCCAGCTGGAAGAGACTAGGTTTCATTAACCACAGACCTTCAGTTTTCAGAGAGGCAGCTTAAATTCACAGCAAGTCAGTGATTGCCCAAAGTACGCAGCAGAAAACCGAGAATTAAAATCCACTTGTCCAGACGCCTAAACTTACAGCCCTTCCTCACACCACTCCACTTCTCAAACATATCCAAGCCTATCCTGAAACACTGACACTTAAGACACAACACATTATCCCCAATTTTACACATGAGGCCCATAAGTAAGAAAGGGTGTGTTAGGAACTCAGGTGTGGTTAGCAAACTGGCCATAAATTGCCCAAAGCCAGATTGAGCAGAGGCATACCAGAACATTCCCTGAGGAAAACTGTGTGGTAGATGTTTACCTGGGATATCCAGTTCCCATTCCTTTTTTGGTAACCATATCCTAATTTCATTTTGGCAAATCAGCTCTTTTTCCACAGTGTGAAACCATGACAGAAGGTAGTTCTTAGATCCCACCTTTCAACTACAAACAGAGAGAGCCATCTATACAATATCTGCCCATGGGTATGGTCAGGGACGTGTATGTGCCCTCATCTCACTCAAAGGGACACTGTCTCCCAGACTCTATAAGTCCTAAATGACACAGACACACAGTATATTGGTTAACAATTGCTGTGTAGCAAATGACCACAAACTTAGTGTCTTCACACAACACAAGTTTATATTATCACAACTCTGTAGGTCAGGGATATTGTGGCTCAGATTTTGTGATGGCTAATTTTCTACATTAACTTAACTGGGCTAAGAGATGCCCACTGAGATGGTAAAACATGATTTCTGGGTGTGTCTGTGAGGGTGTTTCTGGAAGAGGTTAGCATTTGAACTGGTGAAGAAGATGACCCTCCCCAGTCTGGTGGGGGTGGGGAGGGATCACCCAACTGAAGGCCCAAATAGAACAAAAAGTTGGAGGAAGGGCAAAATTGCTCTCTGCCTGAACTGGGACATCATCTTCTCCTGCCCTTGGACATAGGTGCTCCTGGTTCTTAGGCCTTCAGACTTAGACTAGGACTTAACAACTATCAGCCTCCTGATTCTCAGGCTGAATTACACCCCAGCTTTCTTGGGTCTCCAGCTTGCAGTCATATAATTTAGCCTCCATCATGACTTGAGACAATGCCTACAATAAATATTCTCTTATATATACAGTTAACCCTTGAACAGCATGAATTTAAACTGTGTGAGTTCACAGTTCAAATTCACGTAAAGATATGCAATTCTTTTTTCAATACATATGTAGTTGTCACCTGCTTATTTAACATATGCAGAGTACATCATGTGAAATGCCAGGCTGGATGAAGCACAAGCTGGAATCAAGATTGCCAGGAGAAACATCAAATAACCTTTGATGTGCAGATGACACCACCCTTATGGCAGAAAGTGAAGAAGAACTAGAGTCTCTTGATAAAAGTGAAAGAATAAAGTGAAAAAGCTGGCTTAAAACTTGACATTCAGAAAATAAAGATCATGGCATCCTGTCCCATCACTTCATGGCAAATAGATGGGAAAACAATGGAAACAACGACAGACTTTATTTTGGGGGGCTCCAAAATCACTGCAGATGGTGACTGCAGCCATGAAATCTAAAAGACACTTGCTCCTTGGAAGAAAAGCTATGGCCAACCTAGACAGCATATTAAAAAGCAGAGACATTACTTTGTCAGCAAAAGTCCATCTAGTCAAAGCTATGGTTTTTCCAGTAGTCATGTATGGATGTGAGAGTTGGACTATAAAGAAAACTGAGTGCTGAAGAATTGATGATTTTGAACTGTGGTGTTGGAGAAGACTCTTGAGAGTCCCTTGGACTGCAAGGAGATCCAACCAGTCCATCCTGAAGGAAATGAGTCCTGAATGTTCATTGGAAGGACTGATGCTGAAGCTGAAACTCCCAATACTTCGGCCACCTGATGTGAAGAACTGATTCATTGGAAAAGACCCTGATGCTGGGAAAGATTGAAAGCGGGAGGAGAAGGGGAGGATGAAATGGCTGGCTGACAACACCGACTCAATGGACATGAGTTTGAGTAAGCTCTGGGAATTGGTGATGGGCCGGGAAAACTGGCATGCTGCAGTCCATGGGGTCACAAAGAGTCGGACATGACTGGCAACTGAACTGAACTGATTAGTACTAGATGTTCTGAGTTTGGTTGAAATCACAGATGTAAGACTATGGAGGACCAACCATGCATTTATAATATATGCTTATTTCCAGCTATAGGGAAAGTCAGCACCCCTAACCCCCAAGTTATTCAAGGTCAACTTTAACTATGTATGTAGTATTGGTTCTGTTCCTGCAGAGAATCCTGGCTTACATGGGATCTCACAAGACGTTGGCCAGCTCCGTTCTCATCTGACACACCTCTTCTAAGCTCAGTCTGTTTTTAGCAGAATGTAGTTTCCTGCAGTTATGGAACTTGCTTCCTTTCTGGCTGTTGGCCACAGGTCACTCTCAGCTCCTTGCAGCCATTTTGCTGCGTTCCTGGCATACAGGCTCCCACACCTTCAAGCCAGCAACAGCACCTAGCATCCTTCTGATGCTTTGAATCGGACTCCCCTATGCCTTCCTCTTCTGCTTTAAAGGGATTTTATGATTAGATCAGGTGCATCTCGATAATCTCCATGTCTTAGGATCAACTGACTTTGGACCTTCTATCTGCAAAATCCTTTCATATCGCTACCTAGATAAGTGTGCCATTGAATAAAAAGGGGACAGGAATCTTGGAGCCTCTGTAGCATTCTGCCCTAGGGACATTTGGAGGTCACTGTCATTGTAGAGGCAGCACTGGTGATAACAACCGAGCCACTTGGTTATTTGTAGCAGATGGAGACTGTTGCTGTGTTTCCCACTTTCTGCTTCCTGGGCCTATGGTGGTTCCTGTGGTTCCTAAACTTGGTCTCCCAGCCTCTCATCAAAGCTGAGGACTACTAATATAAATAAATAAAACTCCATTTAACTGATATTGGCCAAAGCTGCCTTCTGTTGCTTGCAATCAAAAAACTTACTTGTTTCAAGCTTCAATAAATGTCTAGCAAGCCACCAACAAAAAACAAACAACAAAAAACCCAAGAAACAAAATCCAGAGTTGTAGGTTGGAAAGATAAGAGGTACATGGAGAGCTTTGTCATCCACATACCCCATGCACCAAAATCTGATATTCTGATTTGAAATACTTGAGTTCTACTATGCCAGAGGAAATCAACCATTGTTTTATTTAAACAAAGGTAGTCAGTGGTCACTGTGTTAAAAATAAATGAACTAGTCCATTTCAACAAAAACTTATCCCAATTTTCTTTTAATTAGAAAGGAATGCACTAGGAAAAAGCTGAAGCTAACTACCACTCGCTGAAAAGCAAAGTGCCGATCAAAAAGTTTTGATTTTGTAAGTTGTCAAACTAAGTTTAACTTTGTATTTTCTTAAACTGATCAACTTCTTCTCACAGTCTCAGCCAGACAACACACACCTCGAGATTCAGATTTTGTGCCTGCGCTTGTGTTTAAGGTCACTTTTCCATACAAATACAGGCAGGGTTTCTGGGGTGGCTCCAGTAGAAGATGTACCACGATATCCCTTTCCAGTTCAGTTTCCTTCCAGGCATTTCTTTGTTCTGTAGGGTAAAGAGACTGGTCAGCTCCTTGAATCACTCTCAGTTTATTGTCGTTCAGTCACTAAGTCATGTCCAATTCTTTGAAACCCCATGGACTGCAGCAGGCAGTCCTGTCCTTCACCATCTCCTGGAGTTTGTTCAAACTCATGTCCACTGAGTCGGTAATGCCATCAAACCATCTCATTCTCTGTCACCCACTTCTCCTCCTGCCTTCAACCTTTCCCAGCATCAGGGTCTTTTCCAATGAGTCGGCTCTTTGCATCAAGTGGCCAAAGTATGGGAGTTTCAGCTTACGCATTAGTCCTTCCAATGAATATTCAGGGTTGATTTCCTCTAGGACTGACTGTTTGGATCTCCTTGCAGATGAAGGGACTCTCAAGAGTCTTCTCCAGCACCACAGTTCACATGCATAAAAAACCTAATCTGTTACCAGCCCACCCAGGTGTTCTGACCCTAGCAAAATCCAAGGAGTGTAACCACCCTGGACCGTGAACAAGACAGGGTGACTGTCCTGGATAAGTGCGGCTGAGCATTCATAACACCAGAAAAGGGAAAACAAAGCAGACCTCATCCCCCTGAACCTTGATTTTGTTTACAGATGGCAAACTTTGTGGAAAAACGCATTTGTGCCAGCCTCCTCAGGCAGCCCTGCGACAGTTCATTCCTCCTTTGTTGAACTAAGCTTGGAAAAAAAAGCACCAAGTTGCAAGGAATGGCTGGCACTGGGCAGAACAGGCTGTGTGTTTCCACAGTCCACTCCAGCATAAACAGGCCTTGCTTATTAGTTAGTGACGAGCCAGGAACTCCTCTGTTGGGAAGACAAAAGCCACATCCAAGAAAGTTGGGAAACAGACATGCTTGGTGCCCATCCTCTTCCTCTCCCTCGCCTTATACCCGGGGCTCACTTGCTCTGCAAAACTTCGGGCATCTGACAGATGGTGTTCAGCATCCCACTCTGGGATGTGGTGCTCTGTACCTCTGAGGCATCCTCGATTTTTGGAGCAGGCAGGGGAAAGTGAAGGAGACATTTCCTACTCTGACTTCTTGATGAGTGAACACAAAGGCTGTTTGATCAGTAGAGAGGTGAGGCATCCAGACTCTGAATCCTAATGGCTTGGATTTGAATCTAGCTGCATCACTGTTATTTGTCAGGGTAAGTGTTATAATTAACAAAGAAACCCCCAAGTCCCAACAACTAAACATAACACAGGTTTACTGCTTACTTGGGTCACTGTTCTGTGTGCTTTTGGCTAAGAGGACCAGCTCCCTGCAGTTATTAGGGACTCAGGCTCATTCTATCGCATGACCCTGCCAGCATCCAAGGCCTTGGAGTCAGCAGGTCAGGGAAGAGTGTGGAGTCAAGGTCTGGAGATGTATATTTCACTCTCACCCACCAGCCACTGACCAGACTCAGTTACATGACCTTGCCTGTCTCAAGGGAGGCTGGGAAGTGTAGTCTAGCTGTGGCCCAGAGGGAAAAGGAAACTGGTATGGTGAACAAACCCAGCCTCTGCCGTATCTGCTTACTTAAGAAAGTTTCTATGTTTTGTCTTCTATTTTCATGGTTTATGTTCCTTCTTCTGCTGTTGATTGGGTATATCAGTCAAGGTCTTCCAGAGAAATAACACATGAAATGTGAGTGTGTGTGTGTGTGTGTGTGTGTGTGTGTGTGTGTGAGAGAGAGAGAGAGAGAGAGAGAGAGAGTGAGTGTGTGTGTGAGTGAGTTTCTGTGTGTGTGTAGAGAAAGAGAGAGACTGATTGATTTCAAAGATTTGGCTCAGGTGATTGTTAAAAGTGTGGCTTCCCAGGTGGCACTTGTAGTAAAGAACCCACCTGCCTTATGAGCCAGCAATCCCACTGCTGGGCATACACACTGAGGAAACCAGAATTGAAAGAGACACGTGTGCCCCAATGTTCATTGCAGCACTGTTTATAATAGCCAGGACATGGAAGCAACCTAGATGTCCTTCAGCAGATGAATGAATAAGAAAGCTGTGGGACATATACACAATGGAGTATTACTCAGCCATTAAAAAGAATACATTTGAATCAGTTCTAATGAGGTGGATGAAGCTGGAGCCGATTATACAGTGAAGTAACCCAGAAAGAAAAACACTAATACAGTATACTTACACATATATATGGAATTTAGAAAGATGGTAATGATAAACCTGTACGCGTGACAGCAAAAGAGACCCAGATGTATAGAACAGCCTTTTGGACTCTGTGGGAGAAGGAGAGGGTGGGATGATTTGGGAGAGTAGCAGTGTAACATGTATGATATAATAAGTGAAACGAATCGCTGGTCTAGGTTCGATGCAGGATGCAGGATGCTTGGGACTGATGCACAGGGATAATCCAGAGAGATGGTGTGGGGCAGGAGGGGGGAGGGGCGGTCGGGATTGGGAGTTGATGTACACTCGTGGCTGATTCATGTCAATGTATAGCAAAACGAATACAGTATTGTAAAGCAAAACAAACTAAAAAATAAAAATTAATTAAAAAAAAAAAGAACCCATCTGCTAATGCAGGAAGCGTGAGAAATAGGTTTGATCTCTAGGTCAGGAAGAACCCCTGGAAAAGGAATGGCAACCCACTCCAGTATTCTTGCCTAGAAAATTTGATGGACAGGAAACCTGGCAGGCTACAGTCCATGGGGTCACAGAGCTGGACATGATTGAGCACGCACACACACAATCATTGTTAAAAGCTGGCAAGTCTGAAAATAGAAGAGGCTGGCAGGCAAGTTTGTCGGAGTCTAAAGGCAGTCTGCAGGCGCAATTCCTTCTTTCTTGGAGAATCTTGAAATGTGAAGGCCTTCAACGGACTAGACGAGGCCCATCACACTCTTCAGGTGCTCTGCTTGCCTCAAAGTCTACTGATTTCAACATGAATCTCCTCTGAAAAATAACTTTACAGCACCAGCTAGACTAGTATATGACCAAATATCTGGGTACTGTGGCCCAGCCAAATTAATACAAGAAATTAGCCATTACAATGGGTATAACAAATTAATACTTCAAAGCATCAGGACCACAGCGGGCACCTAGAAAGCTCTCTATAAAAATAAGTTTACTGTCACTGCTGTGTGTGTGCTCAGCCACTTCAGTCATGTCTGACTCTTTGTGACCTTACAGACTGTATGTAGCCCACTAGGCTCCTCTGTTCATGGGACTCTCCAGGCAAGAAAATTGGAGTGGGTTGCCATGCCCTCCTCCAGGGGATCTGCCCCATCCAGGGATCGTATCCGCATCTCCTGGCCTGCAGGCAGATTCTTTACCACTGAGCCACTGGTGAAGCCCTTACTGTCACTACTGTGGTTGTTATTACTATCATTACTGCTACTAACTAAGGCCCAGACACAATCCCATAGCACCACCACTCCAGCATCTTCCTTTGACCATTTCACCTAACCATCAAGGGAGTGACTGACCTAGAAAGGGCTTATCTGAGACAAATATTCTCATTATTTTTTTCAAAGCAATTTCCCATTTGCTATCTCACTCAGTCCTTCACTCAACACTATGAAGTAGGCAGGGCAACATTATTCCTACTGTTCTTATGGAGGAGCCTGGTAGGCTACAGTGCATGGGATCGCAAAGAGTCAGCACGACTGAGCGACTTCACTCACTCACTCTTATTTTTAGAGTTGAGGTTCAGAGAGTATGGCTGCCCCCTACCCTGCTTCCTAACTGGTATCCCAACACATTCTCCAGATTCTGTTCTAGAAGAGCCACTCCTGGATGCCTTTCTTCTAACCTGATTGAAGATTCATCATGTATTATATTCCCATAGACATCATAGTGTGACAAGTTTTCAGTTCAGTTCAGTTTAGTTCAGTCGCTCAGTCATGTCCAACTCTGCAACCCCATGAATTGCAGCACGCCAGGCCTCCCTGTCCATCACCAACTCCCAGAGTTCACTCAAACTCACGTCCATCGAGTCAGTGATGCCATCCAGCCATCTCATCCTCTGTCATCCCCTTCTCCTCCTGCCCCTTATCCCTCCCAGCATCAGAGTCTTTTCCAATGAGTCAACTCTTCGCATGAGGTGGCCAAAGTATTGGGATTTCAGCTTTAGCATCATTCCTTCCAAAGAACACCCAAGGCTGATCTCCTTTAGAATGGACTGGTTGGATCTCCTTGCAGTCCAAGGGACTCTCAAGAATCTTCTCCAACACCACAGTTCAAAGACAAGTTTTAAGCAGGATTAATTGAAACACTCTTGTTAACATTTCCCTTCAGATACTACAAGAATTAAATAGATTTCTGTAGATAGATCTTGGGGAACCTAATTCACCATTTAAAACATTTAAATTATTGTTTCCATAGGAAAGCAAGCCCCATGATTCAAGAGATAAATTTTGTAAGAATGAACTGTTAGACTAGGACTCTTGCTATACCTGGATTTCCTGCAGGAGTGCTGACACCAGGACTGCCCTGAGGTACATCTGAGAGGCAGTCAGAGTTTGTCATTGGTCTCCTTCCATTCCCTGTGCTCCAGGCCTCATTTTTCTGCTGTGTCTGTTTTCTTCAGCATTATGTATATCCAATAAATAGGACAGAAGCAGAAGCCCAATGTCTGGATATTGGGCTTGGCTCTGTCCTAACCAGTTGTGTGACCTCAGAAAGTCTTTTTACTTTGGTTTCCTTGACAATAAGTCAAAGGGGTTGGATAAATTCATAATAGGTTGTCTTTCAACCTCACCTTGCCTCAGTCTATTCTGGGTCACCCCTCCAGGGGACATCATTGTCAGCTGCCTGATAGCAGAGACTCACCAGCTTCCTGTCATCCTACCTAGTGGTTCTGAAGTCTCCAAGGGGGATGACAAGAACTGACCCTGAAGCCTTCAACACACAAAAGAATTCCTTGCCAATGGTGGGAGCTCAGGCATGGAGCCACCCTCCTGGAGGATTCTTTGAGGACAACTGCCCCTTAAATCCTATCACTCGGGAAACACTCTCACCAGCCGGTTTGGGATTCTGTACCCAGCTGCCCAGGCTAGAGAGAGAATGTTTATGCAGGCTGGAATGATGGGGTAACAGGAGCCACCTGGAGCTCAGAGGAGAGAGTCATTCAATCGCAGATATTGTCTCTCAAAACCCAAAGCCCTTAGAGACCAAATTATTTCAGCTGCCTGAGCTGGTGAGCTTTACAACACAGTTGGTGCAGAGCCTCCTGCCCGGTGAGAAGCACGATCCCCTTTCCCCAAGGACATGGGTGACCCCCACAGAACCTTGTCTCCCTGACGTGCGTGCCAGCCAATCATGCTCTTCTGAAACTAGATACTGTGAGGCACGACCTGTGCAGAGCAAAAGAGGCCGCCCCAGCCCACTAATCCAATGAAAGGATAGCATTCCATAGAGCACATAGCGTTCCCCTCAGCCCATAATGCCTGCATGTGTCTGAGGGCGGCATGGCTGTGAAATACCCAAGACAAATCTAAGCCGGCTGAGAAGCTCTCCCACTCCTGTCACCCCTGAGTGAAACAAGTCATCCAGTGTAGTGTAACACAGACCTGAGGGGCCTGAGATCTAGGGTTCTATCCAGTTTCTACAACTCGCTTAATAGGTGACCTTGGACAAGTCATTTAAATGCTGTGGGACCTTCCGACTTATTTTACCAATAAGCCCACACATTACCAGAGTCAGGCAGTCCTCACATTCATGATTTTGTTCCCAGAGGAAGAAAGTAAAACAAACAAACAAAAAGAAAATAAATATCAGATACTTTTGGTGTGCCAGTATAGTCTTTCAACGCTCCCACTAACCCACTTTACAGATGAGGAAACAAGCTCTCAGGGAGGTTTAGTAACTGCTATGGACTGACTGCTGTCCTCCTAACATTCAGAAATTAAAGCCCTAACCCTCAATGTTGAAGCCTGGCTCCAACGTGAACTGTGAACTTCCAGATGTTCAAGCTGGTTTTAGAAAAGGCAGAGGAACCAGAGATCAAATTGCCAACATCTGCTGGATCATCGAAAAAGCAAGAGAGTTCCAGAAAAACATCTACTTCTGCTCTATTGACTATGCCAAAGCCTTTGACTGTGTGAATCACAGTAAACTGTGGAAAATTCGTCAAGAAATGGGAATACCAGACCACCTGACCTGCTTCTTGAGAAAATCTGTATGCAGATCAGGAAGCAACAGTTAGAACTGGACATGGAACAACAGACTGGTTCCAAATCAGAAAAGGAGCACGTCAAGGCTGTATATTGTCACCCTGCTTATTTAACTTATATACAGAGTACATCATGAGAAACGCTGGGCTGGAAGAAGCACAAGCTGGAATCAAGATTGCCAGGAGAAATATCAATAACCTCAGATATGCAGATGATACCCCCCTTATGGCAGAAAGTGAAGAAGAACTAAAGTGAAAGAGGAGAGTGAAAATTTTGGCTTAAAGCTCAACATTCAGAAAACGAAGATCATGGCATCTGGTCCCATCACTTCATGGCAAATAGATGGAGAAACAGTGGAAACAATGGCAGATTTTACTTTTTTGGGCTCCAAAATCACTGCAGATGGTGACTGCAGCCATGAAATAAAAAGAGGCTTACTCTTTGGAAGAAAAGTTATGACCAATCTAAATAGGATATTAAAAAGCAGAGACATTACTTTGCCAACAAAGGTCCATCTAATCAAGGCTATGGTTTTTCCTGTGGTCATGTATGGTGTGAGAGTTGGACTGTGAAGAAAGCTGAGCACCAAAGAATTGATGCTTTTGGAACTGTGGTGTTGGAGAAGACTCTTGAGAGTCCCTTGGACAGATTCAACCAGTTCATCCTAAAGGAAATCAGTCCTTAATGTTCATTGGAAGGACTGATGTTTAAGCTGAAACTCCAATACTTTGGCCACCTGATGAGAAGAGCTGACTCATTTGAAAACACCCGGATACTGGGAAAGATTGAAGGCAGGAGGAGAAGGGGATGACAGAGGATGAGATGGCTGGATGGCATCACTGACTCAATGGACATGAGTCTGAGTAAACTCTGGGAGTTGGTGATGGACGGAGGCCTGGTGTGCTGCAGTCCATGGGGTCACAAAGAGTCGGACATGACTGAGTGACTGAACTGAACTGAACTGAACCCTCAATGTGACTGCATTTGGATATAGGGTCTTTAGGAGGTCCTTAAGGTTAAACAAGATCAAGAGGGTAGAACCCTAATCCCATAGAACAACTGGCCTCAAAGGAGGAGGAAGAGAGCCCTTCCCACACCACATGCACAGAACAAGGGCCAGGTGAGCGCACAGTGAGACAGCACCTGGCACAGCTCGTGCTCAGAAATTATGCTCGACTGGTGACTTCATGACATTCACTGGGACCTCAAGAGTGAACCTGAACCTCCAAACAGGCTCTGGGCTCAGGAGACTTTAAAATGGTTTTTAATCTCCTGTGTCTTAATGAAGACACCACTCCATACTTCAACCTGAAGAAGGGCACAAACCATTTGATTAGAATTGGAAAATTACAAATCTCCAGAATGGTTATTTTTTAAAATTATCTACCAATTTTAAGTCTAAACTCGCTTTAATGTCAGTTCCAGGGTCAGTTCAGTTCAGTCGCTCAGTCGTGTCCGACTCTGCGGTCCCATGAATCGCAGCACATCAGGCCTCCCTGTCTATCACCAACTCCCAGAGTTCACTCAGACTCACGTCCATTGAGTCAGTGATGTCATCCAGCCATCTCATCCTCTTCACCCCCTTCTCCTCCTGCCCCCAGCATCAGAGTCTTTTCCAATGAGTCAACTCTTCGCATGAGGTGGCCAAAGGACTGGAGTTTCAGCTTTAGCATTATTCCTTCCAAAGAAATCCCAGGGCTGATCTCCTTCAAAATGGATTGGTTTGGATCTCCTTGCAGTCAGTTCCAGGGTAGCGCTACCATTAACACTGAGATAATCAATACAAAGCAAACTTCACAGTTTAACAACATCTGCCATTACTCATTCTACTTGTTTTGTTTTGTTTTTACCACATTCTTCTTTGATCAGCATAGAGAATAATTCAGTCTATCATTTATGTTATAATGCATAAAACTTAAATACCCTATCATCCTGAAAACCTTCAAGATTGTTGATGAAAAAAATGAAAGATATAAAATAGCACACATTAAAAGCTACTGTTTATAAAATAGAAAAAAAAGCATACATACATGTAAATATCCATGCAGGTACATATATATTCATTTGTCTATACCTGCACAAAATATCCTGGAAAAGATTCACCCAAAACATTGATAACACTGGTTATTTCTAGGAAGAACTTGGAATATAGAAAGAGACTTTGTAAAATGTTTGTATGTATGTGTGTTTATTATTTACTATGCCATTGAAGTGGAGTATGTAAATCTTAAATGAACTGCTCAATGAATTTTTACATAGGTATTTGCCCATATAACCACAATCCTGATCAAAATACAGAACATTTCCAGAAGTCCAGAAGACACCCCCTGCTCCTATCCAGTCAATACTCAGACCCAAAAGACAACCACCCTTGGACCTAGATCATAATACAGATGGATTCATACAGTGTCTAATCTCTCATGTCTGGCTTCCTTCACTAGAAATTATGTCTATGAGACACATCCATGTTATTGCATGAGGCAGTTCTTCTTTATTAACATGTGGCATTCCAAAGTATATGAATAGATGATGTATCAATATACCAGAATTTATGTATCTACTACCATTGGTGGACACTACATTATTTTAGGTTTAGAATATGATGCATAAAAGCTGCTAGGAGTATTCTAGTAGTAATCTAGGAGTCTTTTGGTGGACTCAGAAATATTCACTTCTGAGGAACTGTTCGATGCACAAGGTGAGTTTTAGTAGGTAACCCACTCCAGTACTCTTGCCTGGGAAATCCCATGGACAGAGGACCCTGGTAGGCTGCAGTCCATGGGGTCGCAAAGTCGGACACGACTGAGCGACTTCACTTTCACTTTTCACTTTCATGCATTGGAGAAGGAAATGGCAACCCATTCCAGTGTTCTTGCCTGGAGAATCCCAGGGACGGGTGACCCTGGTGGGCTGCCGTCTATGGGGTCGCACAGAGTTGGACACGACTGAAGCAACTTAGCAGCAGCAGCAGCAGCAGCAGGTATTTCCAAGCAGCTTTTTTCCAAGTGTTTATACCAATTAAACTCATCTGTGTATAAGAATTCCAGTTAGTTGTTCCACATCATTGCCAACATTTGGTAATTGCTAATAAGGAGACTTTGGACTTCCTGACGGTCCAGTGATTAAGAATCAGCCTGCCAATGCAGGGGACACAGGTTCAATCCCCGGTCCAGGAAGACTCCACATGCCTCGGGGTGACTAAGCTTGTGAGCTATAACCACTGATCCCGTGTGATGCTACTACTGAAGCCCTCGTGTACCTAGAGCCTGTGTTCCACAAAAGAGAAGCCATGGCAATGAGAAGCCCCCACACTGCAGCTAGAGGAAGCCCGCAGACAGCAACTCAGACCTAGCACAGCCAAAAATATAAATCTTTTTTAAAAGAAAGACTTCTAGCAAGAATCCGTTCACTATATATCCTTCTCACCTTTTGATTTTAAACCACATGTACATATTGCCTAGTCATAATTAATTAAATAAAAATATGTCATAAACATTTCGGAGAAGGCAATGGCACCCCACTCCAGTACTCTTGCCTGGAAAATCCCGTGGACGGAGGAGCCTTGGAGGGCTGCAGACCATGGGGTCGCTAAAAGTCAGAAACGACTGAGCGACTTTACTTCACTTTTCCCTTTCATGCATTGGAGAAGGAAATGGCAACCCACTCCAGTGTTCTTGCCTGGAGAATCCCAGGGACGGAGGAGCCTGGTGGGCTGCCATCTATGGGGTCGCACAGAGTCGGACACGACTGAAGTGACTTAGCAGCAGCATAAACATTTAACAAAAAATGAAAGACATATAAGCTGGCAAAAGTTACTTCATTTATCTTTCCTTACTATAGATGACTGGTTAGCAATGCTCCAGACATGGAGTACAGAAAGGGAACCAATGCAGTGTGGTTACCTGAGCATTTAAATATCCATCAGTTGTCTTAAAAAGGAACCACAAACTTCCAGAGGGAACAGAGACCAAGAAACAGTGTAAAGCTTACTAGCAAAACAAATATGATATGAGAAAGCTCCACGTAGAACTCTCAGTCAAGAGGTCTTAATAATAGAAAATGCCAGAGCATTGTAGCCTCAATAAATCCTATCTCTTTTCTCTAGTTTGGTCTGATTATCACTTCATATCCACCATATTCCTCACCCACAAAACAGGGATGCATTCATCTCCAAATGTACTTATTCAGCATTTTGAGCATCTTCTACATCCCAAGCATATTGACATTGAACACACAAAGGCAAATAAGACACCATCCTTGCTCTCAAGAATGTTATGACTGCAGGGAGGGAGAAAGACAGGCAAAACAATACTTAGAGTGTGATACATGTCATAATTCAGAGACAGTCGGGGTACTGGGGGAGCAAAGGATACACAACTAAACCAAATGTGTGGAGCAGAAAGATAACCAGAGAAAACTTGGTTGACCTGAGTTTTGAAGGATGAATGGTAATTAGTTAAATAGAAAAGGGGGAAGAGTGTACCAGGTAGACAGACAGCATATGAAAAAGCACAGACAGAAAAGAAAACAGACATCTTTAGGAACTTTAATATCACAATACAGTTGGAATGAAGAGAATGAAGAGTATGTTTCAGGTGGAGACATTAACCAAGGGAGGCCAGAGGGGTGGAGAGGAGAAAGTCATGACAGACTTTGCTTCTAAGCTAAGAAATTTCAACTTTATCCTGAAAGCTTTGGTAGACTGTGGAATATTTTAAGCAGACGACGAATCTGATTTTCATAATGAAAAGATGAAAGGTTTCTTATGCTGCTTATTTGGACAGAGAACCAGAGGGGAAAAAAGAAAGAAGAGAGAATCAAGTAAAGGGGAAGTGGTAGAGAGCAAGAAAAGTAAAGATAAGAAGAAGAGAGGCAGAAAGGGAGGAGTTGGACCTTTTCTAAAACTGTTAAAA
This sequence comes from Aepyceros melampus, assembly GCA_006408695.1. Taxonomy (NCBI): domain Eukaryota; kingdom Metazoa; phylum Chordata; class Mammalia; order Artiodactyla; family Bovidae; genus Aepyceros; species Aepyceros melampus. The sequence goes on from SJXQ01001066.1 coordinate 214,938, forward strand.
CATAGGAGGATATTTTCATGACTTTAGAGCAAGCAAGAAGCTCTTAAAGAGGACACAAAGAACTTTAAACATAAAGTTGATAAATTAGACAATATTAAAACTAAGAGGACCTGTTCATCAAAAGACAATATTAAGAGAATTAAAAGGCAACTCCACAGTGGAAAAGATACTTGTAATTACATACATCTGATAAAGGAATCACATCCAAAATAACTTTCAGAGACTTCCCTGGTAGTCCAGTGCTAAGACTCCACATTCCCAATGCAGGGGGCCTGGGTTCAATCCCAGGTCAGGGAACTAGATCCCACAAGCTGCAATTAAGAGTTTACATTATGCAACTAAAACATCCCATGTGCCACAATGAAGAGCCAGTGCAGTCAAATAGATAAAATTTTTTTAACAATTAAAAAACCTTCAGAAATAAGTAAGAAAATGACAGAAAACCCAATATAAAATTATATAGACAACCTACAAAATAAGCTATCCATCCGAATAATCAATAAGCACAGGAGAGATTCTCAACTCCATTAGCCATCAGGGAGATGCAAATTCAAGCCACATGAAATACTATTACACATTCACCAGACTGACTGAAATGAAAAAGTCCATTTTCAGAATTTGTTAAAGATGAATATATATTCCCTAAGACACTAGATTCTTGGGCTCCCCTGGTGGCTCAGACAGTAAAGAATCGGCCTGCAGTGCGGGAGACCTGGGTTTGATCCCTGGGTTGGAAAGAACCCCTGGAGGGGGCATGGCAACCCACTCCAGTATTCTTGCCTGGAGAATCCCATGGACAGAGGAGCCTGGAAGTCTACAGTCTATGGGATTGCAAAGATGTGGACATGACTGAGTGACTAAGCACACACACACACATCGTTATTTCTATGCCTAAGTATACATCCTAGAAGGTACTAGGAGGTTGACAGGAGCTCTATTTGAAACAGTTTAACAGTAGAAATTACCCAAATACCCTCAGTAGTTGAATGAAGGACTAATTTGTGGTATATTCACAAAAATGTGATACTTTACAGCAATGAAAATGAATGCTCCACAAGAATGTGCAAAACTATGGATGAATTTCATAAACATGGACTTCCCTGGTGTTCCAGTGGTTAAGACTGCTCCCTTCCAATGCGGAGGGCGTGGGTTTGATCCCTGGTCAGGGAAGTTCCACATGCTTCACGGTACAGCCAAAAAATAACAATGATAATAAAAACCTTTTCAAAAAGGAGCTAGACACAAAAGAGCACATCCTGTATAATTCCACTTACATAAAACCTGCTAATTGGAATATTCTGTTGGAATATTCTGCAGTTGGAGTCAGGTTTTGGGGAAGGGTAACACCTGAACTCAAGGAAAGTAGTTAGGATTTGAAGACAGAAAATAAATCTGGAGTCAAATGCAATATGTTTTAGGGTTTTCAGTTCAGTTCAGTTCAGTCGCTCAGTCGTGTCCAATTCTTTGCAACCCCATGGACTGCAGCACGCCAGGCCTCCTTATCCATCACCAACTCCCAGAGTTTACTCAAACTCATGTCCATTGAATCAGAGATGCCATCCAACCATCTCATCCTCTGTCATTCCCTTCTCTTCCCACCTTCAATCTTTGCCAGCGTCAGGGTTTTTTCAAATGAGTCAGTTCTTTGCGTCAGGTGGCCAAAATACTGCAGTTTCAGTCTCAGCATCAGTCCCTCCAATGAACACCCAGGACTGATCTCCTTTAGGATGGACTGGTTGGATCTCCTTGCAGTCCAAGGGACTCTCAAGAGTTTCTCCAACACCACAGTTCAAAAGCATCAGTTCTTCAGCACTCAGCTTTCTTTATAGTTCAACTCTCACATCCATCCATACATGACCACTGGAAAAATCATAGCTTTGACTAGACGGACCTTTGTTGGCAAAGTAATGTCTCTGCTTTTGAATATGCTGTCTAGGTTGGTCATAACTTATCTTCCAAAGAGCAAGAGTCTTTTAACTCATCCTGATTTAAGAGATTTATGATGAAAAATGTATGTCTTAGATGGAATGCTGTCTTGGATGGAATGTAGAGGAAATTTCAAGAAACAAAAACTAACCTTTATTATGTGTAGTCCACTTTGATATTGACTACTCTGTTCTAGTCAATGTCATTTCTCCCAAAACACTGGTAATAAATCATTCAGTTGATTTCAAATCCATTAATGGGTTGCAACCTACAATTTATAAAACAGTGGATTAGAATTAAGGTATAGGACTTCTGGATATATTTATTGAGAACTCCTAAGAGTTGAAATGGACCTACTGGTAGGACAACTGTAATAATGGTACAGCATTTCAGTACCCACCTCTGGGTTGAATCACCTAGAAATCTGAAGCAGATATAGCTATGGGAGTAATTCCAGACACTAGTGCTGTGCTGTGGGTGTGCATTGCTATAATTAAGCCACGAGACATGTCAGCCAGGGCATTTCTGAGCACTGATTCCGGCATGCCTCCTGTATGTTGTAAGGTATGTGTCCAAAATTAGAGTGACTGAAAGCCCCTAAAAAGTTACAATACTCCTTCCCTGTAACACCCTGGCCTAGGGCTTTGGGACACGCTTTATAAATGTGGTTGAAGAGGGAAAATACCTTAAGTGCTTTTACAAGTCCTTCCAGAGCCACGTATAATGGGCAATCAGAACACTCCTTTGGTGCCATCATTATCCTCATATTTGGAGGTCACATCTGTTCTATTCACATGAGAGTCCAGGGAGAAATCAGATGAGGGCTTTTTAGTTGGCCTTGCTTGAACACTTTGCACACTGAGCAGTATCGAGGGAGATGTAAGTGGAGGATATGCAGATCACTGAATGAAGTTCCATGGGAATGACAGACAAGTTGAACATCTTATCAAGAGTTTAAACAGAAGGTTAAAACTTGGGGCTTCCTAACCAGATTAGGGCTTTTATGGATCCCTCCCCTCCACCAAGTCTTCCTCCTTCCCTGGCAATTCAGGCCCATTGCTCCTCACTACTTGAGGGTGAAATCTTCTAAATGATTAGAACTACAGCAACGGATACTTGGGTTGCTCTTTATCACTCCTCTAATATTGGTTGTTCACTGCATAACAGCACCCTGTCCTTGGATGTATTCATATCTCAATCTTATGGAAATCAGTCAGAGGACAGAAGGGAGCTTCAGCAAGGATTGCAGATATAAAGAGAGAGCAAATGATGTGGAGAAGCCAAGTGCTTTTCAGCAACAGCCTGCTCTGATATAAGGAAGCCCTGGCATGCCCTCCCACTGTGGAGCTCTTGTAAGGAGACAGATGAGAACTATGACATACAGCCCAGGAGGTCTGTCCAAGAACGAATAGCTTTATCCTTTAATATTTGTTTGAGTTCTCCTTTATCAATAACATCCGGCTTCTCATAAAATTGGAACACATGAAATGCCCATATTCCTATCTCAATGATTATCTGAAATGTGATTTGTTTAGAGTCCTTGACTCATCTCCCTCCACATTTACCTTTGGCCTAAGTCAAGAAGATAACTAGAGCTTAAGATCCAATGAACACTCCTTTGTCCAGGGAGCATCCTGGCACAAAGCTTCTGCAAGGGGACAGAAGGCCCTTTTTGAGTACCAAGTGACCATATATATTAGCAGTGTGCTAAGACACTTCAGTCATGTCCTACTCTTCGTGACTCTATGGATCTTAGCCCACCAGGCTCCTCTGTCCATGGGATTCTCCAGGCAAGAGTACTGGAGTGAGTGGCCATGCCCTTTTCCAGGGGACTTCCTGACCCAAGGATCAAACCTGTGTTTCTTACATTCTCCTGCATCAGCAGCCAGGTCTTTACCACTAGCACAACCTGGGAAGCCCCATGTATTAGTGGAAGGCCCTGTATCTGGGGAGAGAAGAGGTAAAATGTTCATTAGTTCTATCATATTTTAGATCTATCTTAAGAACATGGAGAGTTGGACTAAGGCTCAGATTTCTGAATTAAAATACCAATTGATTTCATTGCTGTTGTTCAGTTGCTAAGTCATGTCTGATTCTTTGTGACCCCATGGACTGCAGCACACCAGGCTTCCCTGTCCTTCACCATCTCCTGGAGTTTGCTCAAACTCAGGTCCATTGAGTTGGTAATGCCATCCAACCATCTCATTCTCTGTCTTCCCTTCTCCTCTTGCCCTTAATGTTTCCCAGTATCAGAATCTTTTCCAATGAATGAGTTGGCTCTTCACATCAGGCAGCCAAAGTGTTGGAATATTGATTCCAGAGTGGTCTGATATTTAGGAAGAACAAAGAGTGATTTGTTTGTAATTTGAATGTTACCATAAGAATAATAGTCATTATTTTTAAATAAATGTTGTCATGTTCACTATAAAACTAAGATCTTACTATAACATAGCAGTCAAGAAATCCAGAGCCCTGGGTCCAAATTCTACAGGTGCCCCTTACCACCGACATGGCCTTAGGGACAGTGTTCAACTTCTACTGACCTCAAAAATCTCATCTGTTAACTGAAAATAATTTTGCCTCTTTCATAAGATTGTTCTAAAGAGCAAATGAGATCATGCATATAAAATGCTTGACACAAGGCTCAGCATTAGTATTGTATAATGTTTTCTGGAGCAGAATTTGTTAGAAGTACAAGTACTAAAATAAAACAAAATAGCAAGGACTAGAATCTTTTTGAGAGGAGTAGGATATCCTGCAGCCCACTGTGGTGTTTGGTTCCAAGGAATACCAGAGAAGGGGAAAAGCCAATGAGGAAGCATGTACATTGTCCACTGAAGGACTTTCGGGTGATCTGGTAGTTAAGAATCTACCTGCCAATGCAGGGGACATGGGTTGCATCCCTGGTCCTGAAGATTCCACATATCACGGAGCAACTAGTCCTGTGTGCCACAATAACTGAGCTTGCATACTCTAGAACCTTGGGTCACAACAAGAGAAGCTATCGCAGTGAGAGCCTGCACACTACAACTAGCTGCTTGCTGCAGCTAGAGAAAAAGCCCGCACACAGCAATGCAGACCCAGCACAGGCAAAAATAAAATAAAAATCAATCACTCAATCTTTTAAGCATACAAATAAATTGTCCACTGAGGATGCAGTTGGGATAAGAAGAATCATCAGAAAGTGCTCATTCCCTAACAACTTCTAGGTGAAGGAAGGAAGGAAAACTGGAGAACAGAGAAACAAACTTGTAAATGCAGTGATTTCTATTTTCCAAGTGACTTTGCCATGAAAGCCACAGAAAATGGCAGTATCTGTGAGATATGAAACTCATTTTTTATACACTCACATTAGTATTTCTCCTGTTGACTATATTTGTAAAATTCACACAATTTCAGTTTTAGTCCAAAAACTTCAAATTTTCCTCTGGTGACCTTACCAAGCACACCTCCTTTGAAGACTTTCCTGACTCCACAGTACTAAATTAATGTTGGGTAAAACTAGGAATATCTTTGCCCCACAAAAGTTGCAATTTAAAAAAAAAATAATGCTGCTAATTACCTTCCTGGACATCTGACTCAATCCATTCCATGAAGTTTAAGACATGGAAAAACTCATTTGGCAATTCCAATTTTAATGATTCTTCAACTTACAGAAATTGCCTTAGGGTGTAATCTCTATTTCCCTCCTTTTAGCATCAGATAACTGTGTGTGTGCAAATACTGTATAATAAGGTACTAGGACTCCAAAAGTTGCTGCTTATTGTGGAAGTTTACGAAACGGGACAAAATTTCACACACACAAATGCAGACACACAATGATATTTAAGTTTAGGTCTGAAAGATACAAAAATTTTTATATGCCCATGAAAAAAGTGCTCCCCACCAAATGGACTACAGAGACCTTCTGTGTGCTTTGAAGTTAAAAAACTGTGAGAGAAAGGCTTTTCAAAATCAAACATCTCCAGTCTTTAAGAGAAAACTAAAAAGACCACAGTTCGTTGTTAACCTGAAGGAGCCCTTTGAAATCCAAATGAACATCACTAAACGGAGAAAAAGCAGCACTTTCATAATGACCATTGTGTCTACTGGTTTGGTTACCATCATGTGTACCCATTGGAAAACTTGTTTTACAAACTTAAATGAAAGGATCTGCCACACTTCAACTTAAATTTATCCATACTTAGAAGTAATTCTGATTTCTTACTTTTTTTTTTTTTACCTTCCAAATGAAATAATTTAGTCTCTGAAGCCTGCATTCCTCATTTTAGAAGCAAATAACCTGAGACCAAGAAGACACTCCTGGGTAGAACTGTCAGATTTAGCAAATACAAATGCATGTGAAAACACTGAATGGGAAACATGTATACTAAAATGCCATTCATTGTGCATCTAAATTTCAGATGTAACTGGATAGCCTGTATTTTATCTGGCTACCCTATCCCTGGGTCACCCAGCTAATGAATAGATGAAGCAGCCCTAGAACTGCATGCCCTTTCTGATGTGAAGTCACTCACAAAACAGTTATTCCTTGGAAGCTAGATGCTCTGGAAGCAAAAAGCTATGTAAGCCCATCTCTCCCTCAAGGAACCTAGAATCTAACAGAAAATTCTTATAAACTTGGAAGAGAAGAAAGAGTGTCAGGGTACCCATTTCAGCGTACTAGCTGAAAAAATGGGTCTCAACCCTAGTCGTATATTAAAATCACCTGGGGAACTTATACTAAAATGCCATTCATTGTGCATCTAAATTTCAGATGTAACTGGATAGCCTGTATTTTATCTGGCTACCCTATCCCTGGGTCACCCAGCTAATGAATAGATGAAGCAGCCCTAGAACTGCATGCCCTTTCTGATGTGAAGTCACTCACAAAACAGTTATTCCTTGGAAGCTAGATGCTCTGGAAGCAAAAAGCTATGTAAGCCCATCTCTCCCTCAAGGAACCTAGAATCTAACAGAAAATTCTTATAAACTTGGAAGAGAAGAAAGAGTGTCAGGGTACCCATTTCAGCGTACTAGCTGAAAAAATGGGTCTCAACCCTAGTCGTATATTAAAATCACCTGGGGAACATTAAAAAAAAAAAAAACCTTCATTGCCCTGAGAATCTGATTTAATTGGTCTAGAATGAGATCAAGGAAATTGGTCTTATTTTCCCCCCAAATACTTCCAGATAATTCTTATGTGCAGCCTCAGTTGCATGATGATCTACTGACCTAAGACTTCTAAATCTTCCCTAAGAAATCTTAATTCACAGAGTGGTTGCTCTGTGCTAAAGTATGTATGTATGTGCACACACGTGTGGGTGTGTGTGCGTGTGTGTGTGTTGGGTGAGGGAAGTGTCCCCAAGCCACATGATTCCTGTACATCATGGAGGTGCTCAAAATTACCATTTGGACTTCATAACAGAATTTGTTGAAAGGAAAGCATTTTGCTAGAATTCATCTGACCCCCATTCCAACCTTGGTTCTTGGTCATTTCTTATACATTCCTGTATAATTTGTAGCCTATGTCCCACAAAATCTATCCTAAGTACATAGTTCATGTGTCCCTTACAAGCAGAATAATGAAGAGATAGCCCCATCTAACTCCACCGTCTGCTCAGTATCCTCCAGCTACCTGGGAGCGGAAGTGGAGCCTATGATCCAGGACAGCTTCTGTGATTTGGCTTTGTTTGTACATCTTCCCACCAGTGGAATCCACTAAATGAAGGTTCCATTCAATCTTATGACTTCCCATGGAGAGATAAACAAAGAAGCAGTCTGGGTGTTTTCATTACTGTCATTATATTTACCATCCTGGTTAGAGTTCAGTTCAGTTCAGTCGCTCAGTCGTGTCTGACTCTTTGCGACCCCATGATCGCAGCACGCCAGGCCTCCCTGTCCATCACCAACTCCTGGAGTTCACTCAGACTCACATCCATTGAGTCCGTGATGCCATCCAGCCATCTCATCCTCTGTCGTCCCCTTCTCCTCCTGCCCCCAATCCCTCCCAGCATCAGGGTCTTTTCCAATGAGTCAACTCTTCCCATAAGGTGGCCAAAGTACTGGAGCTTCAGCTTTAGCATCATTCCTTCCAAAGAAGGGTTGATCTCCTTCAGAATGGACTGGTTGGATCTCCTTGCAGTCCAAGGGACTCTCAAGAGTCTTCTCCAACACCACAGTTCAAAAGCATCAATTCTTCTGTGCTCAGCCTTCTTCACAGTCCAACTCTCACATCCATGCATGACCACAGGAAAAACCATAGCCTTGACTAGATGGACCTTAGTCAGCAAAGTAATGTCTCTGCTTTTGAATATGCTATCTAGGTCGGTCATAACTTTTCTTCCAAGGAGTAAGCATCTTTTAATTTCATGGCTACAGTCACCATCTGCAGTGATTTTGGAGCCCAAAAAAATAAAGTCTGACACTGTTTCTACTGTTTCCCCATCTATTTCCCATGAAGTGATGGGACCAGATGCCATGATCTCCGTTTTCTGAATGTTGAGCTGTAAGCCAACTTTTTCACTCTCCTCTTTTACTTTCAACAAGACGCTTTTTAGCTCCTCTTCACTTTCTGCCATAAGGGTGGTGTCATCTGCATATCTGAGGTTATTGATATTTCTCCCAGCAATCTTGATTCCAGCTTGTGTTTCTTCCAGTCCAGCGTTTCTCATGATGTACTCTGCATAGAAGTTAAATAAGCAGGGTGACAATATACAGCCTTGACGTACTCCTTTTCCTATTTGGAACCAGTCTGTTGTTCCATGTCCAGTTCTAACTGTTGCTTCCTGACCTGCATACAGATTTCTCAAGAGGCAGGTCAGGTGGTCTGGTATTCCCATCTCTTTCAGAATTTTCCACAGTTTATTGTGATCCACACAGTCAAAGGCTTTGGCATAGTCAATAAAGCAGAAATAGATGTTTTTCTGGAACTCTCTTGCTTTTTCCATGATCCAGCGGATGTTGGCAATTTGATCTCTGGTTCCTCTGCCTTTTCTAAAACCAGCTTGAACATCAGGGAGTTCACGGTTCACGTATTGCTGAAGTCTGGCTTGGAGAATTTTGAGCATTACTTTACTAGCATGTGAGATGAGTGCAATTGTGCGGTAGTTTGAGCATTCTTTGGCATTGCCTTTCTTTGGAATTGGAATGAAAACTGACCTTTTCCAGTCCTGTGGCCACTGCTGAGTTTTCCAGATTTGCTGGCATATTGAGTGCAGCACTTTCACAGCATCATCTTTCAGGATTTGAAACAGCTCAACTGGAATTCCATCACCTCCACTAGCTTTGTTCGTAGTGATGCTTTCTAAGGCCCACTTGACTTCACATTCCAAGATGTCTGGCTCTAGATTAGTCATCACATCATCATGATTATCTGGGTCATGAAGATCTTTTTTGTACAGTTCTTCCGTGTATTCTTGCCACCTCTTCTTAATATCTTCTGCTTCTGTTAGGTCCAGACCATTTCTGTCCTTTATCGAGCCCATCTTTGCATGAAATGTTCCCTTGGTATCTCTAATTTTCTTGAAGAGATCTCTAGTCTTTCCCCTTCTGTTCTTTTCCTCTATTTCTTTGCATTGATCGCTGAAGAAGGCTTTCTTATCTCTTCTTGCTATTCTTTGGAACTCTGCATTCAGATGCTTATATCTTTCCTTTTCTCCTTTGCTTTTTGCCTCTCTTCTTTTCACAGCTATTTGTAAGGCCTCCCCAGACAGCCATTTTGCTATTTTGCATTTCTTTGCCATGGGGATGGTCTTGATCCCTGTCTCCTGTACAATGTCACAAACCTCTGTCCATAGTTCATCAGGCACTCTATCTATCAGATCTAGACCCTTAAATCTATTTCTGACTTCCACTGTATAATCATAAGGGATTTGATTTAGGTCATACCTGAATGGTCTAGTGGTGTTGCCCACTTTCTTCAATTTAAGTCTGAATTTGGCAATAAGGAGCTCATGATCTGAGCCACAGTCAGCTCCCGGTCTTGTTTTCGTTGACTGTATAGAGCTTCTCCATCTTTGGCTGCAAAGGATAAATCAGTCTGATTTCAGTGTTGACCATCTGGTGATGTCCATGTGTAGAAAGGGGTCAGAAAGCCACAGCCATGTCTTCCTCTGCTCAGCTCTTATTATTACCAAAAGACGTGGCAGCAAACACACAAAAGAATGTTTGCTCGACATAGTCTCAAAAGAGAAGATAGAGAAGATAAAGAAATAAGCCACTTGAATCCCAGACACTCAGCTTGTCATTTCTGACATTAGTGTTGAAGAAGGCAAGTACTGCCTCAGTTGCTTTATTTGTTCGCAAACTGTGCCATCTTCCAGTACCAACTTACCTTAATATTTTTCAAATCATTTTAACCACCTGATGCATCCAAAGTCCACAGCAGATCGTGTCGAAGCCCCAGCTCTGAGAACACATGAGACTGTGGGTCAAGCCCTCCTCTAGAGGGTCACCACTATGTAATTCAGATATAGGCCATTTTATGTAATTGTTAATTCTCCCATTCCTGAGTCCATTTGGGATCAATTCAGCCCTTGATAGCAATGCTGTTCTTTGGACTAGTAGACCAGGACTGGTTTTCTTAATTTAACATTTAAGAGACTCCACTTCTCCAAAAGCGTTAGGTTGAAAAGTCTATTACAAATAAAGAGCATAATAGAGTGAAATCAGGCCAGCTATGCCAGTTATATCTATCCAGGAATGATGAGTGGGCACATTTTTCAAAACGTTATTAAAGGGCTAAATGAGTGCTTAATAATACTAACACTGGGAAACTTAGGACCAAGACAGATCAAAATTATTTCAAATGAGTCTGATTCATGTTAAATATTTCCTGTCTCAGTGACCAACAGGCTATGTTAAAACCAGTCCTAACTCCTTTTGGAAGTCTTGTTTTGCTACCCACATGAAAGGTAATGTAAGAATTTTGATCATGATGCAAGATTGCTAATTCTCATTGGGTTATTTTCCCCATTAGTCAGACAACAGCATGCCAACTTGGAGGCCTCACATGCTTTGCAGTGGGCTGCCATTGGGAGCTAGTTGTCAAATTCTAGGACTAATGGAAATATATTCTAAAGCCAAAATCCACCCTTTGCTTACATGAGGACAGTTCCTAACCAGCAAGAAAGGCTCAACTGCATCCCAAGGTCTCTGATCTCCAGTCTTTCCTTGTGACCACCCTCTTCTCATTACCAGCAAATCCACATTGACAACCTCTCTCCCTTTTCCCTTGAAAAATGCAAAAATACTCCCAAGAGGAAACATTATGTTTCTATACATTCCTATATAATTAGTTGAATTGGAAAGGAGAAGTCTGAGATTTTAAATTCATGGCAGAGGCAGACTCATTCATTATACCTTCAAAGCCTATGATTTGCACTAATGAGAAAATAGGCCAGTCATACATGGGAAATATTCAGTACCCTCCTCTGCTGTAAATCTAACTGAAGCAGCCAAATACACATTCAGGAATAAACAGGCTGGCTCTCTCCAGTGTCCTCTCAAATGACAGTTCAAGGGGTATGATAGTGATGTTCATGCAGTAAAGATTAGATTACTATGCCAACCACAACCAAGAGGGCCAACATCATCAGAGACATCTGCAATTCGAATGCAAGTCCTGCTACAGATCTGAAGAAACCCAACTACAGGCCTGTCAGATGGTCTACATGGTGCCTACAAAATCTGTAAAACCCAGAGAACTATGTATCTGGGTGAGCCAACTCTAATTCTCATGCAGCAACTCAAAACCCCTTTCTTCCTCTGCCCCATGGCAAAAAGTGAGTTTGTTCCATCTGTTTACCATGATTGCTGTTACTTTCCAGCATAACCATAATCTTATTTTGTAAATCCTATTCCTGACACACCTCAAACCATCTGTCTATTCTTTCCTGGGCTAGCTTGGGGCTGTTTGGCAAACGAATGTCATTACCTGTAAGTGGAATATTTTTGGGAGAGTGCATGTTCCTTCCATGTTGCCATGGCTGCTGGGTGTTCCTAAATAATCTCCTTTGGTTCTTCCTCTAAACCCAGTGTGTCTTGAGTAATCTTTAATGTGTGTAAAATAAAAGCCAAGAGGTGAAAAGCATGCATGCAACTACTTGGGTTTAAGATGCAAAGTAAGTTTGAATGTGCTCTTAGATAATCGGTTGAAAGTTTACTAATAAATTATATGTGTCAATTTGAGGGGAAAAAAAAAAGGTGGCCTATGGTTCAGATTCAGACTTGCAAAGAGTTTTGGGGAAAAAAAAAGGTGATAAAATCTGAGTGGTAGAAATTCTGCCGTTTCTTGTTCTTATGGAGCTGGGCCAGGTTCTCACCAATCTACAGTCTCTCCTTTATCATTTCACCATTTCCCCCTTGCTTAGAACTACAGGAGGTTGGTAAAGGCCTTAGAATTCCAAACTAGAGAAGGATACGTGATTCTAAGAGCACAGACACACAAGGACAAACATGAGAAAAGATAGCTCACCTCATTAGTAACCAAGGGAATATGGAATAAAATAATAATGAGATCACTGTTGGCTCCCCCAAATGGCAAAGATTAAAAACAGTGAAAACATTTAGTGAGGTTGCAGGGAAATGGGCACTCTTAGGCACTGCTGGAGAAAGTAGAGAATTTATACAACCCATGTGTAGGCACTTTGGAAATATCTAGACAAAATTTTCTGGTTCCTACCTTTCATATCCTTTGCTTTACTTTTTTAAAAGTTAATTGCTTTTGTTTTAAGTTTCTTTATTTTGGCTGCATTGGGTTTTCACTGCTATGTGTGGGTTTTCTCCAGTTGCAGCAAGTGGGAGCCACTTTTCATGGTGATACATGGGCTACTCATTGCAATAGCTTTTCTTATTGCGAGGGCTCTAGGGTATGAGGGCTTCAGGCTGTTGTTTCACAGCATGTGGTATCTTCTAGACCAGAGATTAAGTCCATGTCCCCTACATTGGCAGGTGGATTCTTAACCACTGGACCACCAGGAAGTCCCCTTGATTTACTCTCATATTTCTGCTTTAGTCAAAATACTTGCATGTGTTCAGTTCAGTTCAGTTCAGTCGCTCAGTTGTGTCCGACTCTTTGTGACCCCATGAATCACAGCACGCCAGACCTCCCTGTCCATCACCAACTCCCAGAGTTTACTCAGACTCATGTCCATCGAGTCAGTGATGCCATCCAGCCATCTCATCCTCTGTTGTCCCCTTCTCCTCCTGCCCCAAGTCCCTCCCAGCATCAGAGTCTTTTCCAATGAGTCAACTCTTCGCATGAGGTAGCCAAAGTACTGGAGCTTCAGCTTTAGCATCATTCCTTCCAAAGAAATGCCAGGGCTGATCCCCTTCAGAATGGACTGGTTGGATCTCCTTGCAGTCCAAGGGACTCTCAAGAGTCTTCTCCAACACCACAGTTCAAAGGCATCAATGTACACACATGCAAAAAAAAAGTGTGAATATAGAAATGTTGATAGCAGCATTATTTATAAGATCCAAACATTAAAAACAGCCTCAATAGGCAAATGGCTCAACATCAATAGGGAAATGACTAAACTGCAGCTGATTTACCTGAAAGAATATTTTGCTTTCATTAAAATCAATGAGGCTGTTCAACATTATTGGGCATGAAAAGATTGCTAGATAACTAACACAGTGATTTGCAGAACATTAATATGTTCCAGTTTAGGGAAATGATAAAATTTCTAGGTATATAATGAGATGTTAAAGTGAGACTCTTTTCAGATTTGTCTAAGGCTCCAAGCAACTCAGAATAAAGCAATAGGTGAAAGGTGTTCTCACCTTTCAAAATGAGCTGCTAGGCCACCTAGACAGGACATGCAGAGGAGGCGTCCACTATATCACCCATCTCAAGAAGATAAAAGGACTGCAGTTGACAAAGCTGAGAAAGAATTTCTTTGAAAGGACATGTTTGGGTGGTGCTTTCACCTTTACCTCAGTCTAAATAAGGGGAGCTTCAAGGAGATTGCTCAGAATGCTGGGCTGTATAGAAGTAAGACCAGTCCATGACCCAAATTCATCTACTGGCAAGAGGCTGGATCCAGCAGCTTAGGAAGTCCCAGGCACAGAGTGTGTTGCACTGCAGCAGATTGCACTCCTCCCAAGAGCCACCAAACTGCATGTGGGTTCCGCTTGGACCACATGTGAGAGCGCCAGGCAGGATCATTTTAAAAGGGCCCCACCTGCAGAGATGCTGTCAGCACTCCCCGCTCACATCCTTCCAATCAGGTGATGGTATTCACACTCCTGCTCCAGGGGTTAGCTTTCATTCTCGCCAGTAGCACCTGCATCTTTTGTCAAAGGATGCCCCCAAGCTGGCAGAACCTTTCACATGTACAGACAGCCAGAGAGCCTGGGGACTACAATTGGGACTTGAAACGACTGGATGAATTGTTTTATCATTATATATGAGTGTCCAGGAAAGTTACAGTGAACCTGCCTATCACTGTTGATACAGATAGTAAGGGGAAACTGTTTCCTACAAGTACTTTATCCCATTCTACTCTTTCAGCGCAATGTTGACAATTACACATACATAACAGAGAAAAGTCTGGAAGCTTACTCACAAAACCAAATTTGATTTCTAGAGGCCAGAATGTGATTAGGGGATGAATGACAAGAACTTGTACATTTCATTCTTTATGTTTCCATATAGTTTGATTTCTTAAAAAAAAAAAATACATATGCTCATCTTTTTGGTAAACACAGCCTTAAGATCTACAGATACAAATACATTCATTGCATAAGAATTCAGAAAAGAAAAAGAAAACAGACAAACCATAAACATAATTCTACTCCTTCCACATCCTACTGCTGTTGGTATTTGGAGGGTTTTCATTCCCATCTTTTTGCCTTGAGTGGGCAGGCCCTCACCGGGCTGGACCGACCTAGCTAAATTAGACAAGGCAGAGTTCCAAGGGTTTAATTCCTCTGCTCAAATATTCTGTAGCTATTTTGGATATGTGAAAATTTAGGTACAGGTGCAAAGAAAACTGATTTGATATTTATATGTCTCCCTATCTACCTTAGAATACTCATAAACAAGGTGGAGATTAAAAAAATCATCAGTATGACATTTCCTTACTGCCTCCAGACAGTAGCAAAGTGGAAGGATAGAAGACTGAAATTTACTATTCCTCTTATGAAAACGGAAATACACATTCCTTGCCTGGAAATGAGTACTCAAGTCAAACTTGCCAAGGCTTACTACGTCTGCCCAGAAAATGCAGCTGAAAGCAAATTCAAGAGGAGATGTTATTTCCTTTCTGAGATTTATATAAGAATCTAAGCTGTTGCAAATTCATCTCTTAAGATACACAAATATATAATTTGCGACCCTTGGCAAATGAAGTGGCTGCTGCACATGTGGAAATTACCTCCTTGTTTGTTTTCAGTCTTGCTGTTTCCCCTGGGAACCAGAGAGAAAATTCAATTTCTAAACCTTGAAGCAGCGTGAACAATGAACAATTGTTAGCCTAGGAATAGCAGAGGAAGCCTATTACTACACAATGGAAAGTAAGTGGCATTGTCTTGAGGCTGTGTTTACTATACCGGCTTGGTGGGTAAAATGATACGGTAGAGAGCGAGACTGGTGTCTTTCTCATTAGAAATCTCTGAGAAACCCTTTGCACTGAGGGTACCATCCGACTCCCTTCTGTTTTTCTTCTTGTTGAGTATAGGTCTGGATAATTATATGTTATTTCTCTTGTCTGTCTACATGAATGAAACTTCTTACCAATTTCCACCAAAATCCTCTACCAAATCAATGACGATAGGGTCAACGCAAAACCAATACCATGCAAATATGAAGCAAAGTCTTCATTATATCATTTCAGTGGCAAACCAAAAGTTCTGAAGAGGGGACAATTTCATGATCTTGTAAAACAGTAATAGAACACACAGACATGCTCTTGGCTCGGAATATGAAAACATTTTTCATGAGTAACTGAAATTGAGCTGAAATCTTCAAACCAGGAATGGCAAAGTATCCTTTTTACCAATTTTGTTGGAAGCCAGTTTTACACTGAGGATAAACCCAATTCAAACTGGTGCTAAAATCCAGTTTTCTTTTAGCATTTTTTTGAAAAAGAAGAAAGGAAAAATAAACTTCCTAGACTTTACAACACAGCCTTTAAAAAAAGATTCTAAAGGCTACTTGGATATTGGCTGGAGCTTACAAAACAATACTAACAAGTTGAGTGTAAATGAATCAAAACCAGACAGATTCCATTTCCCTTCAAGAAAATGGGTGTTTGGGGACACAAAATATAAATAAATAAAAGCTTTCCCCTAAGTATTTGAGTTTTAACAAAACTACAGTGTTTTGAATAAAAACTGGAGGAATGTCTTCTGCACATCAGCCAGGGCTGGGTTTCAAAAAGGTGACAGGCAGGGTAAGAGTGACTCCTCCATGCCAGGCCCCAAGCCTCAGAAACACCGTTTAGTTTTCACCCTCCCAATAATCTGCTTGGTAGACAGGTTTTCTTTCCCCATTTCACAGATAAGAAAAGGCAACTCAGGAACCTGAGTCACTTTCTCTAAGTCATTCAGTTAAGAAGTTAGCCTACAGGACATCTGTTTTAGGAAACTGTCCCCACAGCATCCATTTCCTGCTACATAAAAACCACGATTGCTTTCAGTGAGTATGACTTGCTGAGGCTTTACTAAGGTGGTTTTGGAGCACGGGGCACTATAGGGTAGTAGTGTATCTTGTCAAGGCCAACAGCTTGCTGGCTGAGACGGTGGCAGTGATAGAACCGGACGGGGGGAGAGGGGAATCGTGATCCAGGGGAATTTAGGGTCACTTTGAAGTCATGTCATCACTTCAAGTTACTCAGCTTTGTGGCAGGTCTGTACTAAACACTTCATCTCCATTCACTCCTCTCATTCTCAAAATGACCCCAGGACTTTTGTAGCATTTTTAACTCTGTTTCACATCTAAGAAAACAGGCATGAAAATCTGAGGAAGAGGCAGAGGGTAGAGGATTTTAACCCAGCCTGCCTGACCTCTCCAGCCCCAGAGCAGGTGTCTGAGCTCCCATCACCAAAATGAATGTGAAACGCATCTATGCATGACAGAACTGAGTTGAGGATGATTACTCTAGAAATAAGGTGGCAAAATGGGCTGCTAGAACAAAATCCCACAGATCGGGTAGCTTACAAACAATAGAACGAGGCGATAGTCTTTGTAAGAGCTCTTCTCAGCGTGGGGAGAGCTCCTCACATGGGGGAAAGGGCTGTCTTCTCTCTAGCTATTGTTTCATCTGGGACATCATCCACTTTTGTTACCTTTTACCAGTTATCCCTTTACACTTCTCAGCTAATCCTCACCATCTGACACATTACACACCCAGCCAGTCATGAAAACCTGTCATTGGTTTGATGAAATTCTCAGACTCTCCCTTCCCAATTCAACCCAATGGTCTGTCTACCCCACCATGTTCGAGCTTTACCTCCTACAGGCTCTTTTTGTCCTATAAATGATGTCCTACACCTCAACGGACATCACCCAGCTTGAACCTTAGTGCAGACTACTTTTTCAAAAGGATAGAAAGAAACAACAAAGCACAAAATAAAGAAATCCACTTAATTTTTCAATCCTTCCAGATATGGCTCAGTAAAAACTTCACTGGCCTCTACAGACTTCCCCTAATTCAGCTAAGCAAATACTCTTCCTTCTACTTTTAGAAAGGCTGTTGGGCAGTGTAATGGGCTCTGAAGACTATGGGAACTCCAGGAAAGGGGATGAAAGGAAGGTATGGATGAGCAGTGAAGCAGTCAAGCTCAAAGCTCTGCCCTCACCTTGGCAATTGGCACTTCCCCAAATCTGATGAGAACCCTAAATTCACAAGGGAGGACTTACCACGCAATTGTCAGGACAATTTCCAGGTGGCCAGGGAGGGTCACGGGACCTGTAATCTCTGTAGAACCAGGAGAATACTTATAGGTCTTTAATTGGTGAACATCATCATGGTTGGAACTATTTCTGTATTATCAAATGGGGTCTAAATTGCTCTAAAAAACCAAAATGTATCTAGAGAAGATGAATACACACACACTCACAAACATATACACACTTGCATGGATAAACCTGGTAGAAAAGAAGATTAGGTCCCACTTCTTCTTTTATGGGGAAAATTCATGTCTTTTAATCTCTAGGAATTTGTTTTCCTTGGCTACAAGCTTAGTTCTGTGTGTGTGCTCAGTTGCATCTGACTCTTTGCAGCTCCATGGACTGTAGCCCACCAGGCTCCTCTGCCCATGGAATTTTCCAGGCAAGAATACTGGAGCAGGTTGCGATTTCCTACTCCAGGGGATCTTCCTGACCCAGGGATCAAACCCATGTCTCTTGCATGTCATGCATTGGCAGACAGGTTCTTTACCACTAACACCACCTCAGAAGCCCCCAAATTTTAGTTACATTCTTCCAGTTTATTAGGATTAATTCCTTTTTCGACCAGCCTGACCAGAACTAATTCTGTTTTGGTTCTAACAATGAAATCCAAATGGATTTCTGTCCTCTGGCCTATAACAAGTGGTATTATTCCAACATGAACTTGGACAAACTCTGGGAGATGGGAGGGACAGTGAGGCTTGGCATGCTGCCGTCCATGGAGTGGCAAAGAGTTGGACACAACAGGGTAACTGAACAACAACATTATTCTTATAAGACCATGTCTACAGTCTTCAGAACAGCCAGGGAAAATGTCAGTCTTGAAAGGCTTGGTTGTGCTTTTTGAATTTGGGAAAGTTCAATAATTCTGCTGCCTCTTTTCCTACCCTCAAGAGTCCCAGATCTACTCTTAAAATTGTGAGGTTGCAGGGAGAAAGTAGACATAAATCTTACCTAATTTATGACCATGTCATCTGGGATCACACTTTTTTCATTAAAATGCCATTAGGAACTGAGGGTTTCACAGTCTTAGGTAGATGACCTTAATGTCTTTGTTACAAAGCTTTTTCTAACAGTTGTGTTGGGTTTTTTCTTTGTTTTGTTTGTTTTTGGTCTAGGGGGCCAGTAAATAAAAGTTTTATTTGAAGGCAATTAGCATGGATGGAGGAGCCTGGTAGGCTGCAGTCCATGAGGTTGCTAAGAGTCGGACGCGCTGAGCGACTTCACTTTTGCTTTTCACTTTCATGCATTGGAGAAGGAAATGACAACCCACTCCAGTGTTCTTGCCTGAAGAATCCCAGGGACAAGGGAGCCTGGTGGGCTGCTGTATATAGGGTCGCACAGAGTCGGACACGACTGAAGCAACTTAGCAGCAGCAGCAGCATTGAGTGAACCATAAATATATCTTATACCTTCATCCTGACAATTCACTCCCAACCATTTCTTCATTGAAGAAGGAAAGGCAGAGACGGGGGAGGAGATAAGAAGTAAAAGATGTAAAGGAGGAAGAGGAAGAAGAGAGAGATGGAGAGAAAAAAGGGGGAAGGAGGAAGAGAGAGGGGAGAGAACGGAAGGAAAGAGGGAAGGGAATAGGTTGCCATGGAATTTCAAAGAAAATGATGTGTGGGATACAGAGACTTCACCTTTATGGCCAGTAAGGCCCCCAACTCTCGGTACATTCTATTTGGAGATTCAGATGCATAAAGTCTACACCACCCTTAAGACATGAAACAGCCAGCTCCCTCAAATACAGCAAGACTTGTAGACAATGATAACAGGCAAAGAGTCCCACAGAGTTCCTTAGAGGCATCAATACTGCTTAGCATTTTAAACTGATGCAGACACATTTCTAGACTCTTCTGATATGATGAGTTTTGCTAATACCAAACTAAATGGAGTTGTCTCAACTGGAATTGAATCTGCCTCATGGTAACTGTAGCATAAGAATTACTTTGTAGGGAGGTAGAATGGTTCTAGAAAGAGCAGAGTCATAACCACATGGAAGTGGCCCCAGCCCTGCCTGACAACTGTGTCCACCTTGGACAATCCATTTAATCCCCTCACAGCCCATTTCCTCCCCTGAAAAACATATTCAGGGTCCTCTCTGCATTGAGAGGTCCAAAAGCTTAATAACTAATTCACTTCCGATGTTTCCTTCATCAGTAAAATGGAAAAACACCACTTCCTACTCTAATAACATGGCATGTGGAATATCATAGAAATGTATATCCATTGATAAATTTTAGAGAACTTTCAATATATTCAATTTAGATAGACAGTCACAAAATCTATGAATCACAGCTTCCAACAGTCTATGGTTTATTGGCCCAGGATTCATGGTTCTATGACTTCAAGATCTTGCTCCAAGAGAATAAAATACTTGAGATTCAAAAAGAGAACTTATTTGAATTAGATACATATTGAATAACCAAGGTGGTGACCAACTTTGTAGACAGTCCTGGAGGGATCTGCCTTACCGCTCTGTAATTCAGCCCTTGATAAACAAGGATTTGGGATGGATGGTTGTAGGGAGGCAGCAGTTAGATAAAATAAGAGAAACTGAAGTTTCAGGACATTTTTGCCATTAGCATGATTTCCATTCTCTGACTTTCTGAAACTGCCAGCTACCTACACCTTGTTATTTAGGCAAATATAAGACAGAAATGTGCCAGAATGGGACATTTTCTTACGTCAACCCCTATCTAGCGCCCCCAACCGACTTGGAGGTGAAATAGCAGTGGTAGTAAAGGTCACACAGCTAGAAGTAGATTGAGTATAAGGAGAGGACACATCCAGAAATGCAGCAGGAGCCTGGTGATGCAGATGTCACTCACTGCATGCAAAGGACAGTAATGAGAAATCACTGGGTTCCACCTCCTGTGTGGTAGATGCTAATCTTGATCCAAGCATTATCAAAAGGTTATATTAATGGTCTGCTGTTGATTTCCTGGGTAAGGCTGACTCCTGTCCTCTAGGTCAAATGAGGAGGGACAGTAGGAATCCCAAGAATACAAGAGGAAGACTGTGTTCCAAGCTTGAAATGATGAATAGAAGGCCTTCTTGTTATAGTTACAATGGTAAAAGAACCCCAAGGCATATGTTCCAATGGATTGGAAGGCTGTTTTGGCTGAATTACACAAGACTGAAGCACATTTGCAGTTGAAAAAGTAAATATTGCAGCCAGCCAAGAGATAAGAATATTTGACCCATGGGAAAATAATGATGTATAAAGATTGTCCTTTATTTTTTCTTTTTTAGTTTTGCAAATTAATACACTCAATCTTTTATTTTGGCTAACAGAGTTGGAAGGCAATTGACACCCAAAAGGGAAGAAATACCCAAAGAGAAGGGCAAGTTTTTGAGAAGTGAAACCATCTCTTCCATTTTTTTTCCTATTTAATAACTCAGGCATCTCCGCAAGGAACAAAGCTGCAAATATAGTTGGCTTTCATTTTGCATGTTCACAGTCCCTGGAGAGCTGGCAAACTAGCTAAGCTGCATAATGTCTTGCTGGGACATTGCCAGGATTTTAGACTAAAATGCCTGAAGGGCCTGATGAAAGTTCTGTGGATGGAGATCTTCTGGTGAGCTCCCAGATTTGCAAAGCCAGGTTCATCAACAGTCTAAACACTCAACATTTCCCACTGGCAAAGTCCTAGGTAGTCACTGTATTGGAAACCCTGAGTAGTCCTATGGCATCATCTCTATTTTCCAGACCAAGAGATGAGGATGAAGGTTGAGTAAATCATCCATCCATCACCTGCAGCATCAGGGAGCGCTGGGATCAGGCCTCAGCCTCCTCTCCCAGGACCACACCCACCAGTCTGTGCCCAAGAGGACTCCCAGGGCTTCTCTTTGTCACCTCCACTGACTGCCTCTGTCCACCCCACCAGGAGACTCACTGAGAGCAGAGAACAGCCACAACTTAAATGCATGCAAATTCCTACAAGCTTCTGAAATCCTCAAGGTACTGTTATAACCACCTCTCCCCCCAGACCCTGAGGAATTAGATAAGCAGGCAGGGAGGCTCTTTGGTGGGAAGTGGAGGATTAACTTGGCCACCCTCTCTTCTCCTCGCCTTCCAAGAAGACACAGAGTAATAGCACAGCACTTCAGTATTCTTGCCTGGAGAATCCCAAGGACAGAGGAGACCAGCAGGCTACTGTCCATGGAGTCGCAAGAGTCAGACATGGCTTAGCAACTAAACCACCACCCACCACCACCCCTCCTTGTCACCCTGTCCACCACCAGCATCCAGGAATCAGAACATTCTAACTTGGTAGCTTGTTTCCTTTCACCCTGAGTACCAACCAACTAGCAATAGGAGATCTACCCTGAGAAAAAACACTGAGGTTTCCTTGGTTTTTTGTTTTGTTTTTAAGATATGAGACAAATGTATACTTACTTTACATTTTCATAGGAATTCTTCAGAAAGAAACAAGGATTGGGGGCTGGGATATGCCATTTCTTCAGGAACCTGGATGGCTGTCAACTTGGTAAATAAGTAAATGAAGTCGCTCAGTCGTGTCCAACTCTTTGCGACCCCATGGACTGTAGCCTACCAGGCTCCTCTGTCCATGGGATTTTCCAGGCAATAGTACTGGAGTGGATTTCCATTTCTTTCTCCAGAAGCAGATCTTTCCAACCCGGGAATCGAACCTTGGTCTCCCACATCGTAGACAGACGCTTTACCATCTGAGCCACCAGGGAAGTCTTGTCAACTTGGTAAAGCAAAGGTATTTGTATTGAGCTCTGGAACCCACCCTCTCCAAGCTCCTTTCTTTAGCCACATGTGGAAGAGTTTTCACTTTTTACAATAATTCTTCATGGAAGAAGGATGAAAGTTGTACTTAATGAAGTTGCAGAAAAGGAATCCGATCTTTGCTCTGGTGCTCAGATGCTACATCTTTGTAAACAGCATGGCAAGGGTCTTTGTAAGATTTATGGGAAATGGCAATGGGCAGGCAAATGTTAGCTCCTAATCTGGCCCCATAAAGCTATCCTATTGGCTTTGTAGAGCTCTCAGGGAACGTTATTGAAAACAAAGGAGAAATCAATACCCTTCAGTCCACTGCCAGTCCTGGGCCTCCAAAGTGAATGAACCTGGGCTCACCCACCTCTCGGAAGAAGAGGAGGGTTTTAGTTTGTATCAGCTTCAACCAGATTGCCGTATGTTTAGAGCCTTCTCCCCAAATCCTTAGGAAAAACCAGTCCCTGAAATTAAAGGTTGGCAAAGCCTCTCGTCTACAAGGTGGTGGTGACTCAAGGATTTTCAATTCAGAGGGAAGTGATGCGAAAGAATGATCCTTTTCTGCATGTCCTGAAGTGAATTTGATACTAACACTTGTTAGATGCGGACAGTCCCCCAACGCAAGTCTATTAGAGGATGTTTACCACTAAATGTCTCTGGTTACGAAGAACTGAGTCATTAACAGGGGGTGGCCAGATTAATTATGAGTTTGGCCAGAGATGAGAAGCAACATTCCCTGAGAAGGGGGATTTGTGTAACAGAATGTAAAGTCCTTATTTCAGACTTTATTACAGGGAAGAGAACGATGAACTATCAAACACCTTCCTCCCACCGTTGGGAAATAAATGTTCCAAATGATTATTTCACAGACCTTGCCCTTCGAACCACCTCCTTTTCTGCTCCATGTGAAACAGCTTACAGGACGAAGTGCCAGGGGAGCCTCCGCAGGGCAAGCCCTTCCTGGACGTTCTCTTTGGCAGAAGCTGTGAATGAGACGCTGTGCCTGGGATTTTGTTGAATGAAAGAGAGTTTGTGCTGCTGAAGTCACAACCCGTCTTCCCCCAGCTCCAGCAACTCCTTTCATTTAAGTCTGGCAGCCTGTCTCTGCACCCGTCACTCTTCCAATGCTTATTCTCTCACCACGAGAGGGAAATGTCAAGTTCTCAGCAGAGGGGGCAAAGTTTCTCAGTTATGCATCCAAATGTAGGCACCACACAAAACAGCTCCAGTGCTGACTTGCCCCAGTCAGCTTACAGGGACAAACGTTGGCCCTCGCCACCCTGAGGACAAAAGCGGGCACACAGCAATGCCAGCAGCAGCCCCTGGCAGGGCCCCCGTCAGGTCAAGCATTCATGTCGATAGTGTGGAATTTCCCTGTCATATAAAACCACGGCAGGGTCAAGAGGCAGATACACCCATCAGGAGCAGGGTGGGACCTTTCAATGTCTTCTCTGGCCTCTGTGCTGGGAGGATGTGAAGCCGTCCTTCTGGCGGGTTTAAATGTCCCGGTAAAATAACATTCCTCCTTTAGTGACTCACCCAGCAGATTGACAGCGCAGTTAATGATAATGAAATGCACCACTGCAGGCAGGGCCCTGAGATAGGAGCTTGCAGGGCTATAAAGAAGTGGCGCGGAGTGGCACGCTAATGAGGATGTGCGTCTAGGCGGTCACAATGGCAGCACAGGGATGTTCCGTGAGTGACAGCGGCCTTTCCAACAGCCCTTCCCCTTCCTCTTCTGATAACAGAACCTTAATTCTGTTCACCTGTCAGGTGGCTATGTGTTTTCCTAAAGGGAGGAGCTCCTTACAGCCCCAGCAGGGGTACCTTGATTGGTCAAAACTAGAATCACCTGAGGAGTAGTTTAAACATTCCCAATGATGGGGCCTGACCCCAAGATTCTCAGTGAATTGTCTGGACCTGGGTCGCAGCCTCCCAGAGGCTTAAAAGTCCTCCATGTGTTTCTAGTGTATACCAGGGATGAGAACCATTGGTCTAAGCCAAACCAATTATTTTACTCCATCATTAGTGACTGGCATAGGGTTGGCCATGTGATTTAGTTCAGGTCAAAGATGTGAGAAGGCAACATCTGGGAAGCTTCTGGGAAATTTTGCTTTAGGTTTAAAAAGACAAAAGGAAAGTAGGTGCCTTCTTCTCCTTTTCTGAGCTTTGGACAGTGTTTTGAAAGGAGATATGGTTTGAATAGGTGCAAGCAACTTGCAACAGTGAAGCAAAGAGTCAACAAGAACCAACACCCAAAGGAGAGCAGAAAAGAAAGATGGCCAATGCATGGTCCATGATAACACTGCTGGACTGATGAAATAACCCAGACTGCAATCTCCCTTCCTCAGACCACTGGAGTGAAAACTTCGTTGCATATTGTAAACACCCGGAGCATTCTTAAAACTACTGATACCTGGGTCTCACCCCTAGAGCATCTGATTTAATTGGTAATTGGTGAGACATTACTTTGCCAACAAAGGTCCGTCTAGTCATGGCTATGGTTTTTCCAGTGATCATGTATGGATGTGAGAGTTGGACGGTGAAGAAAGCTGAGCGCCGAAGAATTGATGCTTTTGAACTGTGGTGTTGGAGAGACTCTTGAGAGTCCCTTGGACTGCAAGGAGATCCAACCAGTCCATTCTGAAGGAGATCAACCCTGGGATTTCTTTAGAAGGAATGATGCTAAAGCTGAAACTCCAGTACTTTGGCTACCTCATGCGAAGTTGACTCATTGGAAAAGACTCTGATGCTGGGAGGGATTGGGGGCAGGAGGAGAAGGGGACAACAGAGGATGAGATGGCTGGATGGCATCACTGACTCAATGGACATGAGTCTGAGTGAACTCTGGGAGATGGTGATGGACAGGGAGGCCTGGCGAGCTGCGATTCATGGGGTTGCAAAGAGTCGGACACAACTGAGCGACTGAACTGAACTGAACTGAGGTATGATTATCAAGATTTACAAAAATTATTCCCAGTAGGTCATACTGTCCAGCCAAGTTTGAGAACCATTGCTCTAAATTTCTTGTTGAGTGTGACAACACATTTCCTGTTATTTAAGCCAAAGGTTCTCCAAGTGTGTTCCCTCAAACAGTAGCAGCAGCAGCAGCATCACTTGGGAACTTGTTTGAAATACTTTTAGGTCTCACTCCTGCCTTAAGGTATCAGAAAATGAAGGAGTATAACCCAGCAATATGTGGTTAACAAGCTTCCAGTGGTCTCTGGTGCATGCTAAAGCTTAAAAACCACTGGTTTAGGATAACTTGACTCCTGGTTTTTGGTTACTCACAGCCCAAAACCCCCTGATCCTGTATCCAGAACTGATGTAGAAACTCAGAGTAAGAAAGGACTATCTTAGCTAATTGGATTTGGATTGGTGAGGTGGAAGAAAACAGCCATGCAAAGCTCCCATACAGAATTTCTATGGGGCATTTAGGAAACGGAGGGAGGCAGTGGGAACCCATCAAACTTCGGCAGAAGGAGTTTCTAATGAGTCAAAGAAATTAAATCCAAGAAAACAGAATCATCGTCCTCGGTGTGAGGTTCCTGAGTATGAGGTTAAAGAGCTCATAGATCATATTTGATCCTATAGGTAATGGGAAGCCACTGAAGAATTGAAAGAGAAGAGATTTAAGGGGGAAAAAATGAAAAGTGATAGTATAGGATGATTAAACAGAATATGATAAATTGGATAGAATGAAGGGTAAAGAATCCAGACAGAAGGATAAAGTTTAGAGAGCCATCCCAGCTGCATATGAGTTCTGGATTTTCTTCTCAGCATCTGAATTATCCATTCTGAAGCCAAGGAGTAAGATGTATCCTCAGAGAATGGACATGTGCACAGCG
Source organism: Aepyceros melampus (assembly GCA_006408695.1). NCBI lineage: Eukaryota > Metazoa > Chordata > Mammalia > Artiodactyla > Bovidae > Aepyceros > Aepyceros melampus. The sequence continues at coordinate 241,339 of SJXQ01001066.1, forward strand.
GGGGAAGGGAAGGGTGGGAGGAACTGGGAGAATGGTATTAACATAGATACACCAGAAGTGGAAATGTACTGGCTTCAATTATAACCCCTGATTTCCATGTTTACATTCATAAAGAAAGCCCCTTTGCAAAAGCCAATTGACTTGTAATAACCATGATAAGTGTGGGCTTCCCTGGTGGCTCAGATGGTAAAGAATCTGCCTGCAATGTGGAAGACCTGGGTTTGATCCCTGGGTTGGGAAGATCCCCTGGAGAAGGGAATGGAGAAGCAAATCCCCACTCCAGTATTCTGGCTTGGAGAATTTCATGGATTGCATAGTCTGTGGGGTTGCAAAGAGTCTGATACAACTGAGCGACTCTCACTTACAACCATAAATATAAACTCTTAAAACAGAAAGTTTAATAAACTCTTGCCTTCTGGTACATTAGATGAAACAAGAAGTTTTGTGGGAAAAAATTCCACTGTTAAAAATAAAAATGGAAACAACTGTATTTCATCCATTACCTTCATTCTACTGATGAGAAAACTGAGACATGAGGACTAGAACTCTTTGGGTCCTCATCCCTTTTTATATATAATATAAAAATTGAATCAATCCATAACTATTTATTCTGCATGATTCTGTGGATCCTGTGAGGTTCAGAAAAGTAGAGGAATACCTGGGGCCCTCCTCTAGACACCTAACCCCAGAGGCAAACCTTATGATTCCAAAGAAGATGAAGAACTAACATGACTGGAACCACACAAGGATGGTATAAAACTCAAACTGGATGGACTACAGCAGTACTACTTAATCAACAGAGAGGGACTGGAATTGCTGGGAAAATTAAGTTGTATAAGGAAAGGGGAGGTGAGAGAAAGGCGCCTGACAGGACCGACTAAGGTGTGTTTTTTGAAAGACAAAGACTCATGGAATCACTTGTAGGATGCTCTCCTACGATGCCTTCAGGAGTTACTTATGCTAATTGTTTATTTCATTTACTGTGGGAAAACTCTAAGTCCTTCACTTTTCCATTGACCTGGTATACAGACCTTTGGATTCACCTTCAAATTTGACTAATGCCAACTCTAAACTCAAACATACAGGGGGCCCGTTATGCTAATAGAAAATAGACTGGCTTCTATCTTTTTCTTCCTCTCCCTTCTTTTCTTCTGCCTTTCCTCCCTTCCTTTTCCTCTCTCAACTTGAGAATGAAAGGCCTGAGGATAGGCATGAGATAACGGCAAAGTAGATTTTTCTAAAACAAGATTAAAAATCTTGGGACTTCCCTGGTGGTCCAGTGGCTAAGACTCCATGCTCCCAATGCAGGCAACCTGGGTTTGATCCCTGGTCAGGGAACTAGATCTTGAGTGCCACAACTGAGACCCGGCACAGTCAAATAAATAAACTTTTTTTTAATTTTTTTAAGATTAAAAATCTTGCTGCAGAAAGGTAAGAAAACCATATCAAGATTCTGTCAGATGCAGGCAGAGGATGGCAACTGGATCCAATTAGCTTTGCACAAAAGTTCCCCAGCAGAAAGTCTGCCTTCCAAAGTGATATGCATTACCAGTGTTACAGAGATTGTTTCATTTTCTAAGTACTTGCTCTTCGGCATTACTCAGATTTAGTTCCCTTATACTGGAAGCTCCAGGCCTCCTGGTTTGCTGCTTTGAAAATCTAAAACACATGACAGGGAAATTCTAGTGAACTCAATGAGAAACCCTCCTCATTTAAAATTACCAGTCAATTCAAATGTCCAAGACGTGTGGAGTGCCACGTGTTCAAAGCCTATAAAATTTAGATGTTGTTTACCCAAGCAGCTTGCTTGGTTGCAAGCCAGACACAAAAAAATGTCGACACTCCCTCTTGTAACTGTACACTACCCTCACTCCCAACCTGGAACCAGCCATTGATATTCAATCGTGACCCAGAGCCCCAGGAAAGTTCTTAAATAACCCTGGTTGCTGTTAAGCTCTCAGAGCTACAATTTTTGGACAATTGCTTGTAGCTGTGTAGCCTCAAGAATGCTAATTAGATCAGTCACAAAAGGCAGGTGCTCTCAAATAATCTGGTCATGCCCCAAAGCAATTCTGCTCTCGTGAACATTTGCTTTTAAGGTGGAAACATCAGGTCATGATTGCATTATCGTTAGTGTCTACTCCTAAAAGAGGACTAACACACCCCAGTTCTTGGGTCTAGGTTCCAAATCCAAGGATATCACTTGATTTTGATATTTGTGCATCTACTAAACAACAGCCACACAAACTCCACGCCCTACCGTGGAAAGTAAACATTAGCTATCATGGGATGATACACTCATCAAGAGCTAGGAGAGTAATTTTTGGTTGAGTGAATAGGTGGAGGGGGGATTTACTACAGCTTCTTCCTTGATCGCGGATGCGTTAGTAAGGAATTTAGGTGTACACAAAAGAGAATGCACTTCAATTGGAGACAAGATGATTCTTGGATTCTACATGAAAAAGCAAACATCAGAGTCTGATGTCATGCCTTGGTTGTTCTGGTCATATAGAGACATTTTAAAGCATAGGACTCCAGGAGGGTAACAAGGTTGTAGTTTAAAGAGTTTTCTTCAGTACTGAGTTTATTCTTTGCCAGTGCAAAACAGCAAATATATATATATATATAGTTGAATATATATATTCAAATATATGAATTCTGCTGTACATGCCACTGAAAGGAAGTGAGAAACTAAAGACATCAAAATTCAATATAAGTCTGTATGAGTTCTATGCATGAGTCTGGATCTCTAACATCTGCCTCGAGCTAACAAATTGAATTAACCAGCTTCCTGGAAGCAGCAGGTGACCAACTCCATTAAACTAGTTGACATTCATCATCATTTTTGACTGATGAGCTATTCATGGAATTCCTCTGCTCTTTGAGATTCCGCTTACTTAAACTCCTCTTATGTATGCAACCCACATGAAGATAACATGACTTGATTCTCCTTGATGGAGTGGGATAATGCCTACTGACATTGATTGTATTGGAGGTCTGACTTTAAGTGAAAGTTGAGCTTAGGATATTGATCTCAGTTTGCAAAGTGTTTCTTTAATCACTTGATGAGCTATTCTTTGAGATATTTAAACTGGCTTTCTGCTCCTGGGCTGAACATTAGAACCAAATCCCAGGTCCATTTCTAAGATGACTAGGGCCAGAGGCAGTTATGGTCAGTGGTCCAAGGACTACAGACCCAATCCTCAAAAACAGAGCAAGATGCTCTGTTACTATTGTGGGGGATGTAAAAGGGACAATGAGAATGACCACAAATATTGCCAGGCAAATAGCCCTCCACCCTGATCAGAAGAGACGCATCTTGTCAAAACACTGAGGCAGCATCCTCAGGGTGTTCAATAGTAAATAGCCTCTCTCTCAGCAGAGAATGAGGGCAGCTTCAGGAAAAGGGAGATCCACAGATGAGGAGGTATCCAGGAAGTGCCCGAGCTGACTGCAGGTCCCCAGTATCTGCATCCAGGAATCTGCTCTGGGGCCAGTCCCTGCAGACCATCAGGGGAGCAGTCTTAGAAACCCACATGGCTCTAGAGTGCATGAGCCTCTTTGTAAGTTCAGCCCAACTGAGAAAAGGCAGTCACTCCACTGAAAAGACCTCCAAGTCCCTAAATGTCCTTCACTTGGGCTTTCAGTACCAGGAGCCTGTGCCCAGAGAATGGCTCCACAACGCAGAGAAAGGTCCTCAATCCTCAGAGTGGGTGGGAATGCGGCTGGGTGTGGGGATGGCATGTGTGTGTGCGTGCCCACGTGTGTGTGTGTTTGGACATCTTAGAGGCCTTCAGACAGTATAACATTAAGAAGAGCTCCAGTTCTAGAATGAGAAAAACCCGAGTTTGAATCCTATTTTGCCAAGGATTACTAGCTGTGTGAAGCTGAAGAAGTTACTTCTTTGAAACTTGAAGTTCCTCATCTATAAAATGAGAGTCATAATGCCTGCCTCATGGCTACTGCAAGAACCTGAGCAGCAGATGCCATGAGGCCTGCAAAGCCATGGCAGAGTGCCTGGCATGTCGTGTGTACTCAAGGCATCATGGCTACTGTCTTCATCCAAGAATCTAAGACACACATGTGTATGTGTGTGTGTAGGCAACACAGGACATTCTTTACTACTATAATCTATGAAAGCTTAAAAATATTTAAAGAGGGTTCAATGCATAAAGAAGATCCTCTGGAGAAGGAAATGGCAACCCACTCCAGTACCTTTGCCGGGAAAATCCCATGGATGGAGGAGTCCAGTAGGCTACAGTCCATGGGGTCGCAAAGAGTCGGACACGACTGAGCGACTTCACTTTCAATGCATAAAAATACTGAGCTAGACACTACATCAGGTGCTTTAAAGATGGACTCAAAGTTTATGCTAAAGAATTAGAAAATAGAGTTGGATAGAGAGATTGAGTCACAAAGATACCTCTTTTCCTTTATTCAAGCACTTCCTGAAATCCTGTCTTCTCTACAGAATCTTCCTTAAATAAGAAGTGGGGAGGGTGATGTTGAAAAGCTTCCACAAGCCATTCCCTTCATGCGGACACTCAGATCAAGGCAAGCTGATAAGTGAGGAGACCAATGTAAACAAAACTTGAAGGTCCCAGAGAAAATGTAGGAACACAAGTGGTTATTTGTGACAACTGTGTATCAACAAGAAATACCCCTACCTCCAGTACCTACCTATCCCCAGCCCCATGAATGGCATGCGTAAACATCCTCCTTGAAGGCGCCACTATCATGTTCTGGCTCTTTCTGAGGATCTGTGATCTGTAAGATCCTGTTTGAAGCCAAATAGAAAGGAGAATCAACCTACAAACCACTGTGGAGGGAAATAGAATATTCACACCCTTCCCCCTTAATCCCCAAAGCAATATATATGATGTTATACCTATGAAAACAGACAGCCATATACACCACAGAAATATATCATGCCCCTGCTCTTGGCAGGCGGCCAACTAGCCCCAGCTGCAGCCTTAAGCAAGATCTCTCAGCAGCCACTTGTGGTGGCCATGAAATATGATCAGACAGGAGTCATATTCCTCATATACCTGTTCAACTTTGAAACCGAATTCCTGGAGAAACCAATGAATAGCTCGCCTACTCAAAGAGTCAGTGATTGCAAAGCAGCAGGATTTTCTCTTTTGGCAGAGATTTGTAAACTGCTGTCATCCAAAGTTAACGTGGAGTCTTTCTGAGAATGTGTGTTTTACAGGAAGGCAATAAGGGAACCTAAGTCCTTGACAATCCTGCTTAGGTTGGCGGAGACATTCTGCAAAAGAAGACAAGTGGGCACATGCAAAGCCCCGAGACTCCTGAAATGATCGGGAGAGATGTGAAAGTCAGCCTGTCTCGGGGACAGTGTAAATCTCCATAGATCTGTAACTGCATGAACCTCCTCCCCACCTCTAAAAGTGCTGCATTCTTTCAACTCAGTTCAACATGTATTAATATTTAGTCACTAATGTGTGCTGTGGATGCTGTTTGCAGTGTTAGGAGTGATGAGGGGAGGCCAGGGGGAAACTCAGGAGAGGGGTAAGGCATGGCTCCTGCCTTCCAGAGTTTATAGTCTTGTCACAGTCAAACACACACACTCATGCACACACGCATGAAATATCAGTACAAGGGAGAATGTGATAAAGTTTCCAAAAAGTAGGTTAGGCAGTGAAATTCAGAGACGAGAGAAATCAGAATGGATTAGAGAAATCTCTCAGGGAGGATGGAAGACTTGAATCGGGACTTAATGTTCATTCATTCACTGAATAGTCACACTCTATACTCTACTATATGACAGGCACTGGAAATATAATCTGAGCAAAATAAGACACAGAACCCATTTTCATGGAGCTTACTAGCTAAGAAGCAGTTGGACTTTCATCGGGTTTCTTTATAGAACAAACAGTACAATTCCTGCATCCTCGCTTTGGACCTTCATATGTTCTTTCTAGTCAGTCATCTATTTTTGTTTCTCCTGGTGTTTCCCTGATAATCATCCCAAAATCTTTCACTCATTGAAGGCTTACCATGTTTCAGATACTAAAATCTTTACTTATATTATCTCATTGAATCCTTGACTCAATCTTATAAAGTTAGTATGAGTTTAGGGAATCAGGGCCAGAAAAATTAAACTTTTATCCAAAGTCACACAGCTTGAAAGGACTGAGATCCAAGCCTCTTGAATTCCAAAGCCACCTATTCTGTGAGGTATTCCTTGAAGATCTGGGCTTCCCTGGTGGTTCAGCTGGTAAAGAATCCAGCCAATGAAGGAGACCTGGATTTGGTCCCTGGGTTGGGAAGATCCCCCGAAGAAGGGAAAGGCTACCCAGCCCAGTATTCTGACCTGGAGAACTGGACTGTATAGTCCATGTGGTCACAAAGAGTCAGCAGGACAGAGCGAATTTCACTTTCCCTTGAAGACTAGTTGTGCAGGTTAAGGGTATCAGGAAGAAACATTTTGTTACCACCTCCATTAGAATAAAGAGGGGAATGTGGCAGATGGATAGGAAGTATTAAAAACTTTGGTGGCACTCAAAAAGTTGGTAATCCAGTCAAATGACAATTATACCTTTATTTTTTCCTTAGCCAACACATATCCATTTTTTTAAACACTAAAAACAGCATCCTCTATTTAACCTTATATGATTTTTCTTTAATTGATACTCTGAAATATCAACTTCCTTCCTCCAAGACTCCCTAGGAAGGCTGATCTAAAAAAAGATGTGATATTTTCTCCAAAGTACTGATTCCCAGGTACCCTTTCTCTCCCTTCCTACTAAATGCTCAACCTCAGGGGCCACCAGCAGCAGCATTTGGCAGGCAAGTCTCCTGAGAGCCTCGGAAGCCTCTTACAGAATTGCTGCTCAACCCAATCCTCCCCAAGGTGATCCAGCAAAGGGGGGGAGACCTGCCACAGTGTCCTGACATTTCCATGGCTCCTTTTAAGGAACAGCTGGGCCATAATACAAGGTTACTCAGGGATACCCATAGGTTTGACAGGAGCCCATATTTTAAACAGGGCGGATACTAAATCTATCCAACTCCTGGAATGTTACTATTCTCTCAGGAACCCAAAGAGAAGTTTCTGATGCTGATCTATAAATCTCCCTGGCCTAAAATACCCAAAATTAGTTTCTGTGCCATGGGAACATAAAAATGATATGGCTTTCTTCTTTGACATGTCAGTTAATAAAGAGTGGGAGGTGGGGCCCGGATACTGCCTGACAGCTCTCTGAAGGGGTTATTCGTTAAAAATGGGAAGCACTTTAATTACCTGTTTGGGTTTTTTTTTTTTTTTTTTTTT
>SJXQ01001066.1:248749-336094 GCA_006408695.1 Aepyceros melampus
GGACAGTTTTTAAATTATTGGTTTGTTTTTTTTTTTTTTTTTTTTTTGCTATATGTGTGCATTATATGTTTAAAGAAAAAAAGCAGGTCCTTTGGACATTCAGGAAATTATATCATTAATTATGCCTGTCAGAACACTAAGCAGCCTAAAGTAAATGGAAATTTCTTAGTGTTTCTTTTTTCCTTTCTTTTTTTTTAAATGTCTTAAAAATATTGTTTTTGTAATATTTCCACCGACTCTATTAAGTATTTGATTAATGAAGAGAGTGGACATTTTTTGGTCATAGATAAATCAGCAAAATAGCTGCCTTTTGTTAATTGATGGCTTGCTTAGCAGAAAACCTATTTTCCCAATGTACATGTTATTCAAACTAATATTAATGTTAATTTATGTTCCTAACATACAGTAGCCATGGGGGAAGGAGAGCTGACTCAAGAGCCTAAAAGGTATAGGGAGAGATCGTTGGTTGGGATCATGGGACTATTGAAGGCATCCCCTCCTTACTCCCTGAGACAGGACTGCCATTCTCCTGAGAAGTATCATCCCCTTGATATGAAGATCCACTGGCTTTGTAGCCAGGAAGTACTGATAAGACAATACAGTTCAGGAAATTCTGGACTGAGTCAAGGATTGGATAACCCTCTCTGGCCAACACAGAGAAGGAACATCCTGGTTTGGGGCCATACACTGCCTAACTGTCCCAGTTTCTAGCTCCCACTGGACCCCATTGAGTTGGAAAATCAAGAGGATGGTCCCTGTGTCTTTGAGAGGTAAACTCTACAACAGGCTTGGAAGGGAATCCACATCCCATGATCTCAACCTAAAGTTTGCTTTGCAAAGAGTCCCCAGGGAAGCAGCTATGCAGATTCTTATAACTCAAAGAAAAGAGGGGTAATTGGAGCCCTGTTGGGCTGGGAGAGCAGAAAAATTTAGCCAATATGCTCTAAAACCAATGAGATTGTTTTGAAATGCTTTGTAGAACTCTCACTGGGCTCAGTGGTTGGCAACCACGGTCACTGTCATTCTTACTGGATGGTTTAACATGGTAAGGGTTCATTAACATCCCCATCCATGAGTCCATGCATGAGAAAGAGGATGCCCTCTAAAACTATAACAGCTCGAAAGAATGCTGCCACTGCTAAGTCGCTTCAGTCGTGTCCGACTCTGTGCGACCCCATAGACGGCAGCCCACCAGGCTCCCCCGTCCCTGGGATTCTCTAGGCAAGAATACTGGAGTGGGTTGCCATTTCATGGAAGACCATCAAATGCACTGCAGGTGGAAAAATAAATTAATGCAATCTTCCTGGAAATCTACTTGGCGTAATATATCAAAATGTATAAAAATGTTCGCACATTCTAAGTCAGTATTCTCCTCACTAGGAATCTATCTTAAGGAAATAATCAGAGATGGGGACACAGATTTATGTTCAGGAATGTTTATCTCTGCATTATCATAACCAAAGAATTGGAAAATAAAATATCGACAATAGGAGGTTGGTCAATGCATTCTGAAACATCTGTACTATTAATGTTTTTGAAAAACACTTCATGACATGGGAAACTGTCTGTGTTAACAATGGTAACCGCATTCCTGGATTTTGGTGACTTTTATCTTCTTTTGCATAGTTGCTTATGATTTTAAAATTTTCTACAATTAGCAAGAATTCTTTATATTCAGGCAACATAATACATTATTATGGAACAGAAAAAAAGAAAGAATGTTGTGTATAACCTTTGACCAAATAATGATTTGGGCTCCATATTCTTCCCTATGACAAATAGAAGCCCCTTTTATATTTGATTGGAAGTCTCACCATTCACAATGGAGAGCTGCACTAAAGCTGACTCAGTCAACTTTTCTAGCTCCTCCTGGACACAGGCAGTCTCTTCCATAGGAAGGCATCCTCTACATACTATGCCAGTGAACTGTACATGAACCAAAACTTATTCAGGGACCAGTGCCCTGACAGCCAAGCTCAGAAGCACTGGCTTTCCTTCTGAATCCTTTAAGGGCTGTCTCGCAAAGGTCACACCAATATTGATGGTGGCCTTGGACTGAGAGGGCAGGAACTAGTCATTAAAACAGAGCCAGCTGTCCCACAGCACTTGTCGCCAGGGTAATTGGTGTCTTGCTTTCCCATGCCCTTATTCCAGGAAAAAAATTGTTTGGTTGGGTTTGGGGTTTCTGTAAACTGCAGTGACCCCTCCAACGAAGGTCCATATCCTCTTCCCCTTTTGTAAACTCAATATGTATTTGTCAGAAGGCAAATTTTACTCTGTCACCCACTGAGAGTACATTAGGGCTATGTCAATCACATCACTGGGGCGGGGGGCACATGGAAGAAGATGAAACTTCTCAAACACGGAAAAAAAGAAAAGCTCCATCTTTATCCAAATCCCAGGCACACTTTGCCAAACACTTTCCCCTGAAATTTTCAAGGCCACGTGTTTGAACGGGAAATTTAATCCACATGTTTCTGATTCATATGTACACTTAATGCATCAAAATATCATCTCTTTGAAGTCCAAATGGCCTTTTTATAGACTTCTTCCTTAGGAATGGAAAGTTGTGTTTGGCCAAGAACTAACAAATTCGAACCCTCCAAAGTCCAAGTTCCTTTCCAAGTCCCCAACTCAGAAGATTGAACCAGGCTTTGAAATACACCCTCTGTCCCCCTAGCCACCCCAGTGTAACTGTAAATCTTGAGATGTTTATTTCCACCATGCCTTCTTAATCTTGATCATATACTTTATGGAAGCTTCCAGTGAAAGCAAATTAAGAGCTATCCTTCTGTGAATTACCACCAGAATACCATGAGGGAGAGCAGATAAGGAAAGGGCTAGATTGCATGGCCCCCTCCAGGAACCTGAGAAATCAAGTGACTGGCAAGGAGTAACAGAGCCAACAATTCAGTTTGAACTGCAGGCCGGGGCTGGGGATCCCAGGTTTTCCCTGGGAACCCTGACAGTAAAACAGAACAGTGGGAAGATCTGAATTCAGAGCTTCCACAATTCTATTCCCAAATATTCCCTTGCAGACATGGCTCCCAACCTCATGTGGAACAGGATAGGACTGTAAGCCCATGGAACCTCTCAAATCTCCTGTCTGAAGATGACTGGAAACATAAATCAGTGCTGTCAAAACTGGATGCTGGGGAAGAACACTGAAAAAGGTGAGCAAGAATTATCCATTTCATGCAATGTTTCCATCAAGCTATGCCCTCCCCGCTACCTGGGCCCCAAGTCACTAATGGTCAGTGGGCCACCAAAGGATGGTGTCTTATGAGTTAGAGAGTATCCACTCTTTGCTTCTGAACTCCTTCCCTTAAATACAAGTCTCTGTCTAATTAATTCATTGTTATATCCTCCACAGTGCTTGGTGTATGGTGGTCAATAAACTTTCCCTGAATAAACTGAGTATATCTATTGAAAACAAAATGTACTGGTCTCTTTTATTGTCTCTTTGTCCTTTCTACTTCTTCACTTACTTGTACTTCCACAATTTAACTGCAAAAAAGTTATCAGTACCATCTCCCCAATGTACCCACTATTAAACATTATTTAGTAAAAATGAATCAAATCTGTATCTTAAGCAATTTTCCTGCCCTCTATCATTAATCTTTTCAAGTGGGCAGATGAATGGTCATTTGTAAATGGGCATAAAACAGCGATCGTGGACTGCAAATTTAGTTAAGCTTGTCTTCTTAACATAACTGAAAATGTTTATCAACTCAAAGATAATGCGTCTAAAAATATCCAGTCATGTTTACATTAGGGAGTCAGGCAAAACTGTGACTTATCATTTCCACCCTTTTCAGGCTTTCTAATGAATTTCACCAACTTAAACCATAATCATCTATTCTTGAGTATATAAAGTAATAAATTTCCAATTGTTTTTTTTATAGAACTGCTTATTAAAGCTCCCTCAACCTCAAGGGTTGCCATGAGAGTAATAAGGTGCTCTTCACCTTTCAGCTTCCCCAGTATACTCCACATCTGTGAATTTTTAGTAAGCCAGAAATTGGAATAAACTAGCTAGGCTACCACTTCTTTGCCAGATAGTATTTATTACCATAACTATCACATGTTTTAAAGAGCCCAGTTATATGCCACTCTGTTTTCCAGATGGGGAAACTGAAATAGGTAGACTACGATATAACATGCCAGCAAGCTGGGTTTAGAATCTGAAGATCGGCATCTCCTGTTTATGGCTTACACATCTGAGTAATATCAGATCCCAAAAGCCCTTCCTTCCTTTTAGTCTCATGGGACAGCAAGGGATCTTGGGGATGATCTGATTCTACGGCTTTCCAAAAAAATACTCACCAAGCCAGCTCTTTCTATCCACTAAAATCTTCTGCACGTGGTCATTATGTAAAGTCTGTATTATGGAGGGGACTCTGAAGATCACGTAGTGAGGTACTAAGAACCACTTCTCTATTGGATCCTTAAAGGACTCAAAGACTAACTAGAACTCCTCAAAACACGGGTTGAAAACGTGTTAAAGAGTTCATCCCTCAAAGTCCTCAAAGGTGAAATGACTTACCTAGAGTCTCTAGGCTAATGACAGAACTAAGCCTAAACCCAGGGGTCCTAACCTTCTGAGTGCTCTGCCCACTGTATCACACTGAAATCACTTAGCAGGGGAAGATTCACTTTCTAAAACAGCAACCCCATGATTGTTGTTTAGTTGTTAAGTCGTGTCTGACTCTTTGCAACCCCCTGGACTGCAACGCAACAGACTTCCTTGTCCTTCACCATCTCCTGGAGTTTGCTCAAACTCATATCCATTGAGTTGATGATGTTATCCAACCATCTCATCCTCTGTCACCCCCTTCTCCTCCTGCCCTCAATCTTTCCCAGAATCAGGGTCTTTTCCAATGAATTGGTTTTTTTGCATCAGGTGGCCAAAATATTGGAGCTTCAGCTGCTTCCAATGAATATTCAGGGTTGATTTCCTTCAGGATTGACTGGTTTGACCTCCTTGTTGGATTGCTACAACCTATACATCAGAGTCAAAAATGGTTAATGCATGGAAAACAGAACCTTCTTGGATCAAGATAAAATCATAAATAGGAGATAGTGTCATAGTTTACTTCAGGAATTGGCAAACACTTTTCTGGAAAGGGCCAGATGTAAATAGTTTAGGCTTTGCCATATGGTCTCTGTTGTGAGTATTCAACTTTCACTGTAGTCATAGACAATACATAAATGAATCAGCATGGCTGGGTTCCAATAAAACTTTATTTATGGATTCAGAAATGTGAATTTCATACAATTTCACATGTCACAAAACACTGTTTCTTCTTTGATTTTTTCCCTCAAATGTTAAAAAAAATAATAACCATTACTAGCTCATAGGCTACAGATAAACAAGCAGAGGGCTAGATTTGGCCCACGGGCTGAAGTTTGCCAACTTCCATCTAGAAGAAAACTTTGCTCTGAAAAATGCTTAAGCAGGAATGAATAGGACCCACAGGCTCTTTAAGGGCTTAGCACATAGTTTGTAGAAGAGCTCAGACAATGTAGTCACTCCCTGAGTGTTTGCAACTGGGCTGCCTTTTCTTAAAGTTCTGAAGGCCTAGCAGAACCCACTGGGGAAAAGTAACATCTCCATGTCTTTGCTGGGAACCAGTGCAATCAGTGCCCTGTTAAAAGGTGTGGTAGGAGGTGGTGAACTTTACAAAAGGTCTGTAAAGGACGGACAAAGGAAGACCTTTCTCCCAACCTCATGCTGAACAGGGAGAAAGGAAGTAAGACCTGGACCCTGAAGGCAAAATCTCTGCTATCTGATGCTAAGACCATTTAAGCAGGTCACTTGAAGACAGTGTTTCATTGCACTGTAGATTCAGGGTGATCCTAGGAGCCGGGATCAGTTATTTGATTCTTATATCAGAATCATTAATTTACTGGCTGGCATGCTTATAACCATCATAGTATTAATGTTAGGGCCAAATCAGAAATGCTGATACACTGTATTCCATCTTTGGGGAACTAGGTAAGTTCTTCCCAAGGAAACAATTTTAAGAGTAATTAGTGGTGTCACCATGACATTAAACAAGCATAACTCAGAGGATTTAGCCATAAAATGACTTATTCAGTGGAGCTTAATTGGTGGATACCCTTGGATAAAAATTTGCAAAGTCTCACGATTTTTTGATAAGCTTTAAGAAATATAAATAGTCTCAATCTGTTATTATAAATGTCCAATCCCATGTAAATGTCAGTCTTGCTATAAAGTTAAGACTTCCTCCCCACCCCTGCGCTCCTCTCACTTCTACCCCAAGCTAGGACCTAACTATACATAGGAAGCACAAGACAGGGGAAATGGGCTAAAAAAAAAAAAAAGCTTCCCTCTTCCATGACCCAGCACTTTAATTCCTCCTCCCTCAGTTTGCTAAATGTGTTTTCTGACACCGCTGAATAAGAAGTCATGGAAGAAGTAAAGGAAATCTGTCAGGTACGTCCTTTTTTTCTTTTTTGGTTGCACTGGGTCTTCATTCCTGCATACCCACTTTCTCTAGTTGTAGTGAGCAGGGGCTACTCTTCATTGCAGTGCACGGGCTTCTCGTAGCGGCTTCTCTTGTTGAAAGCACTGGCTCTAGGTGCGAGGACTTCAGTAGTTGTGGCACACGGGGCTTTGTTGCTCCATGGAATGTGGAATCTTCCTGGACCAGGGATCAAACCAATGCCCCTTGCACTGGCAGGCAGATTCCTATCCACTGAACCACCAGGAAAGTCCTGGGCAGGTACATTCTTACTTGATGGATCTTATGGTGATACTTCAGCAATGCCACTCTTGGGACCTGACAGATGTCTCAAGATTAATGTCTCATGGGCACTGTTCCAGGTTCTTTGGAGATGCTCCATAACTGGTGCACTTCTCTGCCAGTGAGTGGCTTATTCCTTCCTTGTTGAGTTGCTAACTTGTATCCAACTCTTTGTGGACCCATGGACTATAGCCCACCAGGCTCCTGTGTCTTTGGGATTTCCCAGGCAAGAATATTGGAGTTGGCAGCCATTCTCTTCTCCAGGGGATCTTCCTGACCCAAGGATGGAACCCGCATCTCCTGCATTGTAGGTGGATTCTTTACCGCTGTGCCACCAGGGAAGACTTATTCCTTTCTTAGCCCTAAGAAGTCCAACTGTACCTCTAGCTTCCCTCTGCTGTGGTCTGGGGCCCCTCCTCTCAGGACATTAGGAGACCCCACACCAGTTACCTCTTGCTGCCACCCCCTTTATCCGCCCTGACAACTCTGAAAGTGCTAACCAACTCCATGGCATAGCAATCTCTCCTTCACTCCTCAAGTTAGAGCAACTAGCCAGTCTGTCTCAACTTTTGAACCTTTCAGATGATGTCAGACACAAGAACAGCCTAAAGGGACACGCAGCTCCAGTGGGTGCTCTAAAAGCCTCTTGCTCTTTGTTTGACAAAGATAGGGAGTAACTCCTTTGGGGGATTCCCTTGGGTTGAACCCATTCTCCCCAAAAATGCTTCCCACACATTTTCAAACATACTCCTCTCCTCGTCCCTTTTACATCCTCAATATGGATGAAGGGTTCAAGGTTTAAATTCTCAGCCAACTATTCTCTAAATCCTGGTCTTTTAAAAAATATCTTACAATTTTACTTGTCAATTATACCTCAAAGCATGTGTGCATGTGTGCTAAATCACTTCAGTCATGTCCAACTCTTTGTGACCCCATGGACTATAGCCTGCAGGTTCTTCTGTCCATGGGATTCACCAGGCAAGAATACTGGAGTCGGTTGCCATGCCCTCCTCCAGGGAATCTTCCAGACCTCAATCAGTTCAGTTCAGTTGCTCAGTCATGTCTGACTCTTTTGTGACCCCATAGACTGCAGCACGCCAGGCCTCCCTGTCCATCACCAACTCCAGGCACTTACTCAAACTCATATCCATTGAGTCGGTGATGCCGTCCAACCATCTCATCCTCTGTCGTCCCCTTCTCCTCCCGCCTTCAATCTTTCCCAGCATCAGGGTCTTTTCAATAGAGATTAAAAAAAAGAAGCAGCAGCAGAAAGCACAAGACTATAAAAGAAGAAATAAAACTCATCCTCTGCAGATGACATGATTATCTACATAGAAAAGCCAAATTATCTACAGATAAATAACTAGAATTAACAAGCTATGTAAATCCTGGTCTTACACATCAGTTTGGAATGTTATTTCTATTGTCATTGGTTTCAACAGAAACTTCCATTAAGAACCTTCTTTTTCAGCTTGGGAAGACAGTTTCCCAAGCACACTTCTGCTGTAATGTAATGAAACCAGTGTTAGCAGCACCATGCTATACAGCCTGGTCACAGTGACAGCCGTGTGCCCATGTGAAAGTTTCCACAGTGTCAAGGCCCTGCTTTTCCCAACATATGTCGCACAAAGGTAGCCAGTGGAATATTCATTACCCTGAGCAAACTATGTGCTTCATTTCTCACATTTCTCACAATATTTGCTCATACAGTTCCTCAGTCTTCAGGATCCTCCCTTTCTTTCCCACCTAAAAAATCTTACTGACATTCATCCTTCAAGGCTTTGCTAAAATGTCACCACTGTCATGAATTTCCCCTTAAAGCTCCATTTTGAATTCTCATCTCCACTTCTTGTGTTTCCATAGCACTGTGCTGTTTCCTCTTCTCAGCCCGTGTTGTTGTCTTTAGGAATTATTTTTGCCAGATGTATACATGGCTGCCTCTCCAATGAGACAGTGAGCTCTGCAAATGAAAGAGACCTTAACTTACTCCTCTTCATATACCCGCTGTCTTGGCACCAGGCCAAGGTTCTTTTTATCAAGGCAGAAAGAGGAAAAAGAGAGAAAAGGCTCCAAGGTGCCCTCAAAAGTGGCAGGAACCACAGCTTTATAGCAGTGAGGGTCTATCCTGAGAGGTCTTGCCCAGCAGGTGTTTCTACAGCACAGGACATGCCCACAATGTGCTAGATAAATAGGAGAATGGTCCCCGCATTGCACGAGACCCGCCTGTGCTCTGGCCAGGAACTTCGGACAGTATCGGCCAGTTCTCTGAGTCCCACGCTCTCCAGTTCTCGGCATTTTACTAAGACAGACAGCACTCTCTGTCACACATATAGACCACATGGACATTTGCGTCTTTCCTTCTTTCCACCATTTCCAGGCACTTACCCAGTGGTTGACCAGTAAGGGAGTATCCAAGTTCAGTTCCCCTAACTCAAAACCTAAAGTGCCATTTAGCTACAGAGCCCCCTGTGGAATTAGGCTGAGTGCCTTACTGGGTCACATAGCTAGTAAGTGGCTGATATGGGATTCAAACCCAGGCACTTTGTACCACTCCCATAAATGAACTGTGATTTTAAGCATTACAACTACCGTGTTAGATCTAAAGACAAAAGGAATAACTCATAGCATTTACAAAAAAGGAAAGCAGAATATTTCTATATTAAACTACTATATAGAAAATGGCTAGGTTAATCTTCCCCAAATTCTTAGCATTGCACAGATATTGTTTTCCAAGTGAAAAAATGAAAAGTTAAGATCTTTAAACCCAGAAAGAACCAGTACTGAAACCCAAGTCTGTTACAAGTTAGCTGTGAGTAGCTATGAAGCCCCAGATAGTTTATTTCATTTCTTCCATTCTCAGTTTTTCGATGTATAAAATAGATACAATAACACCTAACTTGCACTGTTATAGAATGGATTAACTATAAGATAAGCAAAGTACCCAGCACTTGGTCCACAGTCAATGAATGGTCATTGTAGCAGTATTAGTGGCAATGATATAGACCTGGGCTCTGTGATTTGTGCAACTTTGAGGCTCACAAGCACAAATACAAAACCTCACTATGCATAGTGATAATCCCTAAATATAATGGAGTATTTTTGGTAAAAGTTAAAACTTGGAAGACTGCATTTGGCAAAAAGAATATCAGTTTAGAGAGACCCATGTACTTACACTCTGGCTGGTATGTCAGGGATGATCTATCTGCCGGTAATCAATGTCTGTTGGAAAATGAAAATAGTTATAAACATCATCGCGTGAGAACTAGGAAATGAGTCCTTCCCAAGACAGGTTACAACTGCACAATTTCAAGCTGACATTTTATTTCACCTTAAAAAAATTGTATTTAATAAGGTAATTATCACTAAAGGGTTGGAGTCTGAAAACCAAGCTTCTACCATCTGATGCAGAACAGTTACAATCAAGATCTGTTTGAGGTTCAGAAAGCCACAGAGAGCTCCCCAAACTGCTTTTCCAAAGGTGTTAGAATCTTAACAAAAGTATTTAGATACTGAGATCTTGAACTCCACATATCATGCTTATTCTAGACTGGGTGTGTATACTTTCCTTCGGCTTCTTGTTTTCTGGTTATATGTCAGGTTTGTCTTCTTACTCAGGTTATAGGAAAGCAGTTCTGGATAGTCTTGACCACTCTAGAGGGGACAGAACAGCACAGGGTAGATTTGATTCATGAGGTCAACCAAATACGGCCAAAATTATATGACTGTCCATGGAGAAGCAAATTAGAAAAATAAATGCAAAACTGCCATTTCCTTTGGGCCCAGTTACCACCGACTCTGTCTCTGGTTCCAGGCTACCTGATAGACAGATTCCTTCCCCCCTGGTAGACTGATGAACTACTCCAAGCTTCTAAACAAATCTAGAAACACAGCCCCATTGAGGACCCACAGCCAGTCTACCTTTTCCAGTCTTTCAACACCAAGTGAGAGGAACAAGCCAGAGAGGTTCACAGGTTGCTCTGAGCAGGTCGAGTTGACGCAAAAAGTTGATTTATGGAGAATGGAGTGGGAGGCACTTTAAAAATATATCTTCCTTTATTACTTGGCCTTTGAGTTGAACTTAATTACATATAAGATAGAGGTTATTGCCCCCCTCCATCTTCTTTATATTTGTTTATACCAAAGCAACCAGATGTCATGAGAGCAGGAACAATAGTCATTTGAGAAGTAAATATTTCTGTCAACCCACCAGCTGGGCACCATGGAGGCAAAAAGAAACAAAAGTCAATCTCTTGTCTGAATTAAACTTCTTTGGGCTTTTGCTATTTTATGGAATTCAGACACTCTGCTCTGTGAATGCTTCAAATTGTTTGGCATAGTATAAAAAAATGCAAGTAATAAAAATTATCCTTCAGCTCTGAGTGAGAGATAATTTACAGAGATAATCCCTCAAAGACAGATAAGGAAGGGGCTACCACACACAATGGATGAAATTTAAAGATCCTGGATTAGATGACTGGCTTGGCTATTAGATGGACTTGACTCTGCACATGTTATTTTTTTTCAGCTCCTTTACTTTCTCTGATGGCTCAGGTGGTAAAGAATCTGCCTGCAATGTGGGAGACCTGGGTTCCATCCCTGGGTTGGGAAGATCCCCTGGAGAAGGGAAAGGCTACCCACTCCAGTATTCTGGCATATAAGAAAATAAAATATTCATGTTAAAACTATCCTATTTTTAGTTTCATTTATCACTCTCTGATTAAGGTAATATATCCTACCAGAATGCAAAGACATGCTTAGTCATTAATTTTTTAAGATTCTTATTTGGAAATATAATAATAATAGTAATAATTAATAATTATTATTATCATTACATCCCTGATTTCAAATATACAAGCATAGACATTTCAAGCGACTTCTTTGTTGGTCCAGTGGCTAAGACTCCACACACCCAATGCAGAGGCCCAGGTCCCATCTCTAGTTGGGGAACTAGAATCCATATGCTACAACTAACAGTCCCATCCCGCAACTAAAAAGAAAAAGATACCACATGCTGCAATGAAGACAGAAGACCCCACATGCCACAGCTAAGACCCAATGCAGCCAAATAAATAAATTTTTAAAAATAAAATTAAAAACAATTTTTAAACTTAAACTTGCCAAAATCTGAAAAACTTTTTCTTTCAAATACATCAAACCAACTCAGAACCTTCCAATGTTTATTGTTTTTATCTTATCATACAGTTCCTGTTGCAGGTTGAATTCCCAGGGAAACACCCTGAGATAAGGGTGGAAAAAGTTTACTAGGAAGTGTTCTGAAGATCAGCACCTAAGGAAGAAACTCAGGAGCAAGGATTGAGAAGAGGGAGAAGTCAGACTGTGATGTAGTCTCATCAAACACCCCTGACCAACTCCATCAGTTCAGTTCAGTTGCTTAGCCGTGTCTGACTCTTTGCAAACCCATGGACTGCAGCATGCCAGGCTTCCCTGTCTATCACCAATGCCCAGAACTTGCTCAAACTCATGTCCATTGAGTCAGTGATGCCATCCAACCATCTCATCTCTATCCTCCCCTTCTCCTCCTGCCTTCAATCTTTCCCAGCATCAGGGTCTTTTCCAATGAGTCATATCTTTGCATCAGGTGGCCAAAGGATTGGAGTTTCAGCTTCAGCCTCAGTCCTGCCAATGAACATTCAGGACTGACTTCCTTTAAGATTGACTGGTTTGATCTCCTTGCAGTCCAAGGGACTCTCAAGAGTCTTCTCCAACCCCACAGTTCAAAAGCATCAGTTCTTCGTGCTCAGCTTTCTTTAGGGAGCCCTGAGACTGGGTGGCCCTTTAGACTTGTCCCAAGTTAAGGCAAAACAGATGGAGGGCTAAGTCCTTTGGCCCAGAAGTTGAATCTATGTAGCTCTTCATAGCATCCACTACAGCTTTTAATGGAGCCAATATTTTAAGTATGCTAACAAACCAGCTGGTTTGTTATCAACAAATATTTGTTTAATACATACATACTGTAGAGACTGCCGAGATTATATTATTGGTTTCCCAGGTGGCACAGTGGTAAAGAATCTGCCTGCCAACGCAGGAGATGCAGGTTCAATCCGCAGGTTGGGATTATCCCCTGGAGTAGGAAATGGCAACCTGCTCCAGTGTTCTTGCCTGGAAAATCCCATGGGAAGAGGAGCCTGGTGGGATCACAAGAGTCAGATACAACTGAGCAACTAAACTCATGCATGCATGCACACACATGGACACACGCACATCTTTGCTATCAAGAAACTTACAATTTATTTGAGAACAGATTAAAATGCAAAATTATTTTGCACAATAAAAATTTTAAATAACAGGTAAAGACAACAACAGCTGAGAAATGAGGGTAATCAGACCGAGGTCATTTTAAATTTGAAGGACAGAGAAATGACTTAATTCTGTGCAGCTGGGAACAGAAGTTGCATTGTGTCCTTAAGGTTTTTGATGGGAGGAGAGTAGAAGGAAAGTCATTGTGGGTGGCGAGGTAGCAACAATGATCTGAGGGCAAAATACAAGGCATTTGGGAGTAATCTTTGTAAAAAGACCATAATCTTTGAAGAAAAGTCTGTTAGGACTAGAAGTAAGAGAAGAACACAGTGAAATGTGGAGGCCACTCAGATGGGTATAGATTTCTGGGAAACATGAAGGTGAAAGCATTTGGTTCTTCTAAGAATGGCAACAGCAATGACAATTTTAGATTTATCAAGTTCTGATGAAGGCCATAACCAGGTTCTGGGACTCACTGTGGCAGCCTCTCGCAGCAGGTCAGTTCTACAGAGTGATTCTTGGAAGTCCAGCCTAGAGACCATTCTTTCTGCATTTCCAACAATTCTGTGAGCTAATATCCCTTAACAAATACTTTTCTGTTTAAATTAGCAAAAGCAAGTTATGTTGTATGCAATGAAAAACTCTAATATATACACATTTCTTATTTAATATTCACAACAATTGTATAAGTAGATAGCATCATCCTCATCTACAGGTAAGGAAACTGAAGTTACAAGGTTAAATAAATGGTCAAAGGTTTTCTAGTAAGTATGTGGTCGAGTTTAGATTTGAAGCTAGGACAATCTCATGCCTAAACCCATGCCATTTCCACAACATGAACTGTTTTCTGAAGGCAGAGATATGAATGAGCCTCAATATTTTCCGTATGAGCATGGGTATCTACAAACAGAATAGTTTCCATGATAGGTCGTTAGATATTATATTCATACTCTGGATTGAAACACATAGTATTAGATGTGAATCATTCCAATGGCAGAACAACATCAAACAGTGGAAAGCTGCCTGCAACTCATGCCAAAGCCAGAAAAGGATGAGTCCCTGGAGCCAGTGGGCCATCCTAGCTCTGCCCAACTCTACTTTCAGTGATTGCTTACAAATTTAACAACCAAAACCCAACAGTCCTGTCTGTAGCCTCATAAATAAATTCAAGGCCACAGTGTAAAGCAAGTTTTGCCTTACTCATCTCATGTTGTTCCATATATTGAATTTGATCATCTCATGAGGTTAAAGGCCTCCCTCAAATAAGAGACAATTTAACCACCAGTCTTAGCCCTTTCAACTTTAGATCAATTCTATTAGTCAGACTCTCTAGACAGTGGCCAAAAGTGTGTATTTCTAAGACCAAAGTGTCCGTGGTTAAAAGTAGAATCTATGGCAGGATAAGAAAATAAATGATATGGTATGACCATTACCTCCTCCTAAGCCCAAGGAAACGGTATCACTTTGAACTCTGGACCATCGGCTTCACCTTAGTAACCTAGCAGGAAGATTCACAATCAATGGGTCTTGGGGCAGCCATTCTCTACCATTCTCTACCTACCACAACTAGCTTTCTGAAACTCTGCCAGAGAATGAGTTGGGCTCCAGGGAAAAGAGAACTTACCCTCTGACCTCAACACTTCAAGCCTGACTTCACACCAGTTTAAAACACTTTATGGCGCCCTTCCATTCATACAGTGTTCTTCTGGATGTTCCTTTCTGTCCTCAATTCCATCTTTAGCACAGCTGACAAACGCTGCCTGGACACACAGCTGTCTCCCGAGAGGAGCCCCATGCTTTTTAAACAGCTTTGCTTTGTGACCTGACCTACAGGCAGGCTGCATACTTCAGTGCACTGACAGCTAAGTCATGTCTTTTGTCCCAGGCACACAGATCCAGCAGGGTAGAGAAAGTTCACAGGCAACGCTCACATTTCAAAACGTAAATAAATGGCTCACACCAGAGGCCCAGTGCACTTAAGTTTGGAAGACAAAACCTTCCCAAGAAAAGAGTGACCCAAAGGGTACTATTCAGAAATCCCTCCAGCACCTCATGGTATGATGGCTGCACCTGGATGGCTGAATGAGATCTACCACCAGCAGGAAACCAGATGTCCTGTGCTGGGCAGAACATGTCAACAGTCTTACCTTCTGTTTCTTCCTGACTTGTTCCCTAAGCATCTTTCTGATATATTTTTCCCCTAGTGAGCCCTATTCCTCTCTTCCTTTCTTTTTCTTTCCTTTATCCCTCTTCTCTCTCTATTATACTATGTACTTCTTATTCTTCCAGCTTTTGCTCATATTTCCTGGTTCAGCAGCTCCTATTATTCATACATTTGGAAACCTTTTATTTTCTTCCAGTTTTCCGAAGAACTTTCACAGCTGGCCCCATCTGTTTTCCCTAAATGACCCTCTGCTCTTTAATCATATGCACTTCCTCTCTGATTCCACCTGCCCTTAACTGGCTGGGCCCTACAATCTCCATATTCTCAATCCTACTAACAAACATAAGCTTAGGATAGGGGTGATTTGGGGCCTGAATTCTATCACCATTTAAATACCAGCCATAGATAACAGACTCACTGATATGTTATCAACTTTAGCTTTTTCCTGCAGTTATCTGGGTTTTTAAAAATGTTTGATATTTAACTCATTTCAAACTTTCACAATTTTATAACACAGGTAATGCGTGATCACTTTAGAAAAGTAAGTCAAAACAGGTTAAGTAGAAAGACAGAAATGAAAAGTTATCTGCAAATCCACCCTTCAGAGAATACGCTGTGTTTCATGACTGACTTGATGAATAGTGTTTTAAAAGATACAAAGATGAATGAAAGAGACATTGCCCTTCTCTTCGAGAACCTACATTCACTGGGGAAGAAAATAAAACAAACATATACAATGTGGCATATTTAGAAAACAGCAAAAATTGATAGGAACAAGGACAAATAATTCACACCTTGGGAAAGCCTGGAGAAAGTGTCATCTATTATGAGCCCTGAAAGAAAAGCAGGAATTAGTCAAGCAATAAAGAGGGAAAGAGAACTTCCATGGTAAGTCTTCAAAGATAGATAGAGTTTGGCACTTCCAAAAAACCAAGGGGAGTTCAGTATGGCTGAAAGTAAGAGGCAGTGTCTGTCAACAGGTAAGGAAGGTAAGGAGTGGTCAGAGGGCAGAGGACCTCGTAAGCCACAATGTTCCCTAGAGGCAATGGGAACACTGAAGGATATTAAGCAATGGATAGCATGATCACACTTTTACATTTAATGAAACCATGAGCCTAAAAGATAGAACCACAGTATGCAATAGGTGCCCCCTTCGTAATCAGGACAGGGAGGGCAGGAGGGAGAAGACATAGGTAGTAAGTAGTAGAACCAGGATACAATCTCAGACTGTCAACTACGCTGCTTATACTCTCTTATGATGTCTGTTAATAAGTCCTAACTGTTCTAGGTTATCAATCAGGAAATGCAGGCAAATATGTTTTGTATGTGAACTAACATATTTTCCTTCTTATAATGGAATTAGCCCTTTGCCTTGAACTTGGGGAGTGGCTGATTTGCCTGGTTGAGAGCTGGGTAAGCTGGAATAGCTGTGCATGAGGAGAAACCTTAAAAGCGATGCTCCGCAAGCATTCTCAATAACCGAGACCAGAAATGACAGTGTGAAATTAGCCAGGGTGCTCTTTTGACTGCTCCCAAATCACAAATAATTATTCAGCCTCCCGTTTTCACTTATCTGTGCAGCTCTTATCGTAGCATATTTCCAAATATTATTGTTATCAAGAGTTGGTTCAGATCCTAAAAGAACTTAGGATTTCCCTACTCTTGATAAAGACTTTTCTATTACTCACTGACACCAAGGCAATTTCTGTTGCTTATTAAAGCGATACAGTCAATATAATTATTTGGACTTGAGCCTTAAGAATAGACAAGTGCTTCTTGAACGTCTTTATGGAAACTCAGAAAAAAAAAGGAATATATTTCATATTTAGATCTAGTACAAACCTAAAAGTGTGTGTTAGTCACTCAGTCATGTCTGACTCTTTGTGACCCATGGACTGTAGCCCACCAGGCCCCCAGGCTCCTCTGTCCATAGAATTCTCCAGGCAAGAATACTGAAGTGGGTTGCCATTCCCTTCTCCAGGGACAAACATAAATACCTATATAATATTAACAGAGATGAAATTTTGAAGAAACAGTAATTACCGTGACAGTATGTGACACAGGCTTTCATTTTCTTTTCCATTCCATCCCATTCCATTCTATTTCTGTTTATTCTATGATATTCTTTTCTGAGTTGGGACAACCACATGAGGAAACTCTCCAATAGGGTCCACTAAAGTGGAATATACCATATCCGATAACCCAATATTTCACTCTTAGGTAAATATTCAGGAGAAATGAGTACATGTTCCCATCACTGGATTCGTTTAGACTGTTCACAAAAGTGATATGAACAGTTCATAAGGCCAAATATCAGACGTTATCTAAAGACTCGTCAACAGTAGAATGGATAAATAAAGGTTGGTATAGTCATACAACAAAGCGCTATGATTGTTTGCAAAAATGCAAATGAATTTCCCATACAAAATGTTAGGTGCAAAAGAGTTAATACTTTATGACTCTAATCATGTAAAGTTCAAAATCAACCGAAACTAAACTCTGTGCTGTTCTAAGTCAGGACAGTGGGTTGCCCTTGGAGGGACGGTGATCTGAAGGAGTTACTGCCGTGCTTCCAGGGAGCTGGTGCATCTTGATCTCAATGCCATTCACAAGGATGTCTTCAATTTGTGGAGCTGTATCAAACTTCAAATGGACTTTTCTGTATGTAAATCACACTTCAGTAAAACATTAAGAAAAATACAAGTCACAAACCATTAAATTAGATTCTTCCACTCACTAATTGCTTGCAACCTCACATTTAAAATACCCTACATTAGATATCAAGGGAAGACATACAATGACATATCAAAATATTTAAATGTTATTCATAATAAAGTAGAAAGCTCAAAAGTCTCATTTATAAACCACTAGATACAACCAAAATAAAAAGAATCCAGAAAAAATGAAACAGCTAAAAATAAGAAAATACTATCCCTTCTTACTTGATTTTTAATAACTTTACAGCTGCTTTCAATTCAAATTTTTATTGAATCTTACATATTAATCTATACTTGCTGCCAATAATTTTGTTAAGAAACACATAGTTTTGAATATGCTTACCCAGCTTTTTCCTTAGTGTCCAAGCCTCTAGTCTCTTCTTAAATAGTCAAGAACAGTCCACTGGTAAAGGAAATCTCTCCTAACGCTCTCATCAGGGCTATACCTTTCCCACTGGAATTTTTTTCCCTTTAGAGCTTCCATTTCTGGCAAGATGTCCTCAGACTCTCCACCTGCTCTAACCCATTCTTGAGGCAAAAAGAGATGTCACCCAACCATGGCTGATTACAATCATTGTTTAACGAGGACCCACTCCAGTACTCTTGTCTGGAAAATCCCATGGACGGAGGAGCCTGATAGGCTGCAGTCCATGAGGTCGTGAAGAATGGGACACGACTGAGCCACTTCACTTTCACTTTTCGCTTTCATGCATTGGAGAAGGAAATGGCAACCCACTCCAGTGTTCTTGCCTGGAGAATCCCAGGGATGGGGGAGCAGAGTTGGACACGACTGAAGTGACTTAGCAGTAGCAGTTACACATTTATTAATGAGTGCCATGCTTGGTATTTTAAAGGGACCCGGATGTATTTCTAGTCACAGTCATTCTCTTTCTCAAGCAAAATACGGATTACAAGCTATACTGTATATGATTTTTGTTTTCCAAATAGATTATAGCACACATATATAGAGCAGATGTCTTCCAGGACATTTCTTGGCTGATGTCTTTATTCCGTGATTCTATGAGAGTTTTCTTCAAATTCTACAAAGTGGTCAGATCTCCAGATGAAGGCAATCCAGCTGTCTTGCGAAAGGAGGCTCTGTTTTAGCTGGCATGTGAGTGTCCACCCAGCAGGGGTGCAGATACCATGGCTTGGTTTAGGGCCCACCTGCACCGCCCCGCCAGAACCTCAGTGTGGAACCGATAAAGGTCTTTGGGGCCTTACAGTCTCAGCTGAAACCTAGATTGCATTAGTTTCCAAGGATGTATGGCTCGCCCTAGCTGTCCAAAATACCTGCTCGAGTCCCCCTTACCCTTTACATCTGTCCAAACACAAGGGCAAGAGATGCTCTGTATGTGATATAAAGCCAAGTCAGTGCAACGCTCCTCATACTCAGAGTCAACAGTGAGAACGACATGAAACAAACGCAACCTGCTTTCAACAAAAGCTGAATTTAAATTGTCTGTCTGCTAAAAGTACATTTGAAAAATGAAATCTTTCCATATGGCTTTATTTTCCTCTGTATAAAAGGGTGGACTGAATTCCGCTTTATTTAAAAAGAAAATAATAAAGCTCTATGTATATAGTGCTGACATACACACTAAAGTCATCTGGAAAAAATACAAGCTACTATAACGAATGCCAAATGCCAAAAGTAGCCAGTTTCATTCTACTGAGACAAATAGATGGAAGGGGAAATGTGTTTAGTTGACAGAGTGAATAGAGAGAAAATTGATCCTCTATTGTCAAATATACTGTTACTGGACATGAGGATTAGGAAGCTCTGAAACGCTGTATTTTGCACACAAAGTAAACTTAAAGCCTTCAAATAAACCTATTAATATTTCAAAAGCTTCTAAAATCCAAAAATGAAATGATTCACACCAGACTAAGTATTTACATTAGATATTCCTCGTTAATTCTTGAGACAAAGGAAAGTGATCCTTCACTGAAGAAGTGCTTTTTACACAAAGTTTTGAATGTCAAATGGAGAGAAACAGCATATTTTGTAAAAAGAACATTTAGCACCTAATATTCAAAACACCCAGCCTGGGTTCCTCCTTTTATGAGTGTACCGTTGTATCAGGGCCCAGACATTTAGAATTATATAGCAAACTTGTAACAGAACCACATTTCCTTTTGGAATACAATACAGCTGCAAACAAAAAAAAAATCACATTTCCTCCAGTTATTTGCCAAATAGCTGTATCCTCACACCAATTATAGACTCTAGTAGACAACATCAGAAGAAGGGCAGGGATAAAAGATGAGGATAAGACCCTTCTCTTCCATTTGGCACAGAATAAATCCAAAAAGAAAGAAAGAAAAAAAAAACATTTCAAAGACAAAGATCATACTTTAGAACATAAAGGTTTGTTTCTTTTTAAATATGCCTTAATTTTTTCCTTTTTGGCTAAGAAATAGGACCTTATTTTTGCTGTAGCACAAGTAAGCATTTTGCAAAGGCCCTGAATTTCACATAAATTTTTAAAAAGCACTTCATGGGCTCCTTAGCATAATGTCCAGTCTCTCTCAGGCTTTTTCAAATAACAGACTATTCCATTTCCTTCCATTCTGCTACCAATTCTGCCTCTCTCCATTGCTACAATTTCTCCTACTTTGTTTTGTCTTTTCCTTCAGTAAACTCAACACCCTGGTAATTCAATCTCCTGTTCAATGTCATGGTTGAATCAAATCACTGTCATTCAAAATATAACCTGAGGCTTGAACTGTGGCATGGTTGAGTGAGCAGGGCAAATATTCCCAAATCTGGAATTTCTGGGTTTTCAGCTATTGAGCTCCTAAGTGGCTTTAGACAAGATTTCCCTCTGTCTCATGAGAACAGGTCAGATCCTGTTTGTACTGCCTGAGACTCCATAGGGGTAGGACACTGCAAGCAAGGCAAGCTTTACCTGTGACCAAGCTCTCTGTGGATTAGTGGAGAACTGGTTGTAACGAGATTTAAGCAACAAATTGGTGACAGCGCCATTGACCTCCCAAGATGGACATGGAAAGTAACAAATAATGGAAAAGATTAACAAGATGTCACTTTCACACCAGGAGAGAAATTAGAAAAGACCAGAAGGAGGCCCTGTTTAAAGATGTCTTTACTCATGGAGTATAAATAGTCAAGTTTCCCAGAAAGAGACATTTCCATTCCCACCACTAGCTCTACTTAAACAACTTTGAAGGCCAATAAAAACACAGTGCTGGTTTACAAGGGTTAGGAGAAATGAAGGAAGATGGTGAATCTTCCTTGAGTTCAGAAGTTTAAAGAGGAAATTCTAAGGGTGGGAAGTGACAAATTGTATTGATACTAACCTTTAAAAAAAATAATTCAAGACATGAACCAGGACCAAGCACATTATACAAATGTTATGAGACAAAGAGTAGAATCTATGCTAAGGTCTATGATTAAAGAACACCTGAAGAAATGGGGCCAGGTCATGAATTAGAAGTTGCAAACACACGAATAACGACAGCCAACCAACATGATGGGCCGTTGATATGCATTGTGAGAGACATGTGGAAAGGAACCCAGGAGTTGAAACTGGTGTCGGAAAACCATCTGAAAAGATAGAGCTAAGATGTGCTGCTCAGAAATCAGAGACCTTTGCCTAACAAACTTGCCCTAAAGGAGACAGAGGGCAAGCAGATAGCTCCTAGCTGACTCCCATCACAAAGTAGGCACTCCTTAAATCTTTGTAGAATTGAATTGCTGAAATAAACCATACTTGACGAAAGAAGTAGGATTTTTTCAGATTAGAACAGCTGCCTTTATAAATTACACTGCTTGTGCAGAGAGTGGTGCGGGAAGGAAAGGACAGCAGAACTATTCTCTTTAGCAACTGATAGTAAAATTAGAAGAAAAGCAAACAGCCAGAGCAGATGACCAAAATCAAATGGATATGGACCACTTAAGTAATTGAGTCAAGGGATAGTAAATGCAGTTCAATTTAGGATAATGTCCAATAAATTGCTTTAAGAAATAACCCAGGGAATACAGGTTAAATGGAACAACCATGTAAGAGATTGATCTGCAAATCACAATAAAGAAAATCATTGAAACTAACCACCAGAGCATTACCAACTTTAGTAAAAGAGGCCATAGCAACCCTCCCAGCAAAAATGCAAATGGACCTGCTCAGACAGCAGAGCTGCTGTCCTCATTGATAGTTTCTCTCTGCTCTTACTGTGCTGGTGAAAACTTAACCATTTCCCAAGCAGTCCTTCAAACTTAATCTATCTCAATATTTCTATGGGCATCCTCTAACTTCTCTCCAAATTCCTTTATTATTTATTTTTTTTTTTGGCCTGGCAAATTCGGCACTTATATTTGCAAATCAAATGGATATGTCATAAACGTGAAGGTGATGGTTTAGTCACTCAGTCGTATCTGATTCTGTGACCCCAAGGACTATAATCTGCAAGGCTTCTCTGTCCACAGGATTTTCCAGGCAAGAATTCTGGAGTGGGTTACCATTTCCTTCTCCTGGTAATCTTCCCAACCCAGGGATCGAATCCACATTTCCTGCATTGCAGGCAGTCTCCTGCATTAACCACTAATCAGACTCTTTGGTGGTCCACAAGTTGTGACACTGGAATCTGTGTACCTCGGGTACATGGCTTCTCCTAAAGAAGGTGGAGTATAAGTAAAACTCAAAGTAAGCTAAGCCCACACTTGCCCCAGGAAGGGAAAGAGTTGGAAGTGACTTGATTGACATTAGTCTGTTTGAATTTAAATTTGATTTCTTTAGTCATGGACAAGAAACAAAGGGATACACTTTCATTTCAATGGTCATTTGCAGTGCTGTGTGCCAGATAGGTGTTCAGGATCCTGCATCGACTAATCCTGCCCTCCACAAATTCAGTCAAAAACATCATAGCGCAACACGCACAGGACAAGAACAACTTCTGCTGTGTGCAAAGCGATCACACACACATTCTCTGTAGACTTGATCCAGATCTCAATTTGGAACAGCTTTTCAAAACCACAGAATTTTTTTTTAATTTTAATGTTTTATTGGTATCCTTAAGGTCCAACTGAAGGGAAAACAGGATGATGAACTCTGATCATTTGCTAAATAAAAATGGTCTGTTCTTGCCAGGAAGACAGCAGCTTGAGCAACAACATTCCAGCCAACTTCCTTTCCCATTTTGTCCCAGCCTGGGAGGAATTTGTTCTTCCAGACAGCTGAGACTCACCTAGATTCCTGAAAGGAGCAGAGCTGACCCAACCAGACTAATTAATGTCTGCATTTCATCAGCTCGAAGAAAAATGTTTTGCTGAAAGGCAGCAAGGACATGGCAGTCTAAGAGAGGGGTTTGAATCCTGCTTCCGCATTTTATCAGCTTTTATCTAGCATCTCCCATCCTCAACCTATTCATCTTTATAATGGGAATAATAATATCTCATTGTTGGCTTGTTCCTTATACAAGACAAGGTAATATATATAACAGTGCCTGGCAGGTAACTCAACTCATTAATGCCTGTTCCATGCCACTACTCCTGCCAAATGCTGGGAGAAATAACTTCCCTACATCCTATTCTTCCATTCAGAATGTCTCTACAGTGTAGTAGACAATGGGAATGACCTCAGCTGGACATGGAATTCCTAGGGAACCTAAGTTTCCATCTTGTGAGTGAAAACATGGAATATCTACCATGGGGAGGCCATCCTTCCTTCTAGCAAATACTTTCAGAGTCATCCTTCTCCAAGAAATCTCAAAAAGGAGGCGCCCTTGGCACATTTCATACTTGGCTTCATCAAAAATGAGTCATGTCCTAGCCACAGCAAAAGAATCAGATACAGTAGAATTTTGCCAGAGGGCGAGAATGAAGAGTGAAAGGGGGCAAAACAAGACTGCGATCATTCCCGTTGTAGGTCAGGAATTTCATAGAAGAGAGAGGCTGAGTAACTGGCCCAAAACACACAGCATTTCAGAAATAAAGCTGATGAGAAGTGCACCGCCGTGTCCAGGGCTGTGCTGTATTTGGGCATGAACCAAGTCTGCCTTTTTCACTGTCATAGCCTAGTTACCTAGCCTCTTAGCAACACCCAGAGCCTGCAACGCCTGGCAAAAGCTAGCAACACTTCACTCTGGCACTCAATAAGTACTTGCAAATAAATGATCATAAGAAAGGTAAAATTAAAAGCATGCGGCAGCTCAGAACCTGAAGTTAAACCAAAACCTAATAAAATATATACAGAGAAAAGGATATACCCTGTTCCAAAACAGGAAAAAAAAAAAAAGAGAGAGAGAGCGAGAGA
The DNA here is from genome assembly GCA_006408695.1 of Aepyceros melampus. Taxonomy (NCBI): domain Eukaryota; kingdom Metazoa; phylum Chordata; class Mammalia; order Artiodactyla; family Bovidae; genus Aepyceros; species Aepyceros melampus. Next base: position 272,931 of record SJXQ01001066.1, read on the forward strand.
GAGACATTTTGTTCCAAACTAACAAAAACTGACAAGTCCCCATGCTTCTACCCAATTGTTATCTTGTAGTATTCCCTCCCTCCAATTACTTTTTTTTAAGGACAATTGGCTATCCTTTCTCAAAAGCGACCCTCCAAATAACATAGATTTCATCATTATTCAAAGTTACAACATTTTTTTAGTAAAGGAACACCAGATAAACACTAGGAGAGCTAAGACTTTGGTGCCAAACAACCAAACAGATGTGACTCCTACCACTTCCTACCTTTCCAAGAGACGTGATTAATGGGGAATTATAGAATATTCTAATTCTTGTTGAAAAGCTTGATCGATTTATTGGTGCTTGCAGCCAAAGAATAACCAGGTCCATGTTCAAACCACTGCAGATGACCCAGAATCTGGGGCTCATCATGACTCTATACTTTGCTACAAGACTGGTGCCAAGAAAATTTCCTCCAAGCTCAGTAATCCTTCTTCCTTTCTGGATAAATTCTACATAACTTTCCCATTGCTCCTGCCTTGGGTTAAGATTCCTTGCAGCAGCCTTGTAAATGACTTCCGTCTTTGGAAGATGCATTAAAGTTATATTGTATCTCTGATTCCCATTCTTACAACATCTTCTTCCTATGCAAATAGAATCTTGCTCAGAAGCCTCAGTCTAGCTTTGGTCACCCCAGGAAACCATTACTGAGATTTTTGCCCCTAGACGAGAACAGGTCCCTCTGCTTTGTGTTCTCACAGTATATCTCACAGTTCTCACAGATGTCACACAATCGCAACATCTTCACATGTTATTAGTTTCTACTTAATTGCCTCTCTTTCCAACTAGACTGTATAACCATGAGGAAAACATTATGTCCTTAATACATGGTGGTCGTTAAGTAAATGAACACCTCCCCAACTTTTGTCAGCTCTCAATGTCCAAATTTCATTTCTTCTCCTGAGAGAAATCACAGCACATCTGCTCCAGCAAATTGTCTCCTGACATCCATTCTAACTTTTGGGTTTGGGGGTAACTGAACCCCAGGAGTTTTGGCAGGGAATAAGGTCACACAGCACACAGCTAGCGATGTTTCCAGCTTCCCTTGCAGCTAGGGTCTGGCCACATGAATGTGAGCGGAAGAGAATGTTCAACATGCAGGTCATGTCAGTAAAAAGGCTGCTGCTTCTCAAATCGCTCCTTCCTCTTCCTAAAGGCTGGAGGGCAAGCATGGCGGTGCTGAGACAGCTTCAGCCAGAGAGATGAGGACAAAAACCTAAGGGACGACAAGACAGAAGCAACCTAGTCCTGGGTGACCTTGAGAGTAGACCCACCTATCCAACCAGGACTGCTCACTTGTTTTTAGGTTTCCATCAGAGACAGCAATCTTGTCTATTGTTTATGCCTCTGAATTTGGTCTCTTCTCTCTTTTTTTAGCATTCTGAATTGAATCTTTAATCATTCACATCAGGGGACTTCCCTGGTGGCCCAGTAGCTAAGATTCCATGTCTCCAATGCAGGAAACATGGGCTTTATCTCTGCTCAGGGAACTAGATCCCATAGGCTGAAAATTAAGGTTTTGAATGCCACAACTAAAGACCCCATTTGTGGCAACAAAGATCAAAGATCTCGCATGCTACAACTAAGATTTGGTGCAGCCAAATAAATAAAAATATTTTTAAATTCACAGCAGCTGTAAATGTCTATAATTTAATTTTGCAAGAGAAGAGGACATTCCTGAAGTTATTCCTTTGTTCAAGCACTATTATCACTAACAGCATGGATACTGAAAACTCACTATTGTCTGCTACATAGCTACCATCTAAGAGCAATAAATAATTTCGTAGAATATAGCTGTGTTTACCATCTGCACTAGAATAAATGCTCTGTTTACATAACTGATGGCTGCTGTCTTAATTTGACTAGGCAAAGAAAGATTCCTCTGAGAGTAATCCAGGAGCACTTGGCCCTGCTGATGCTGATTTCAGGCTTGTGACCTCCAGAACTGTGAGATGGTAGAATTCTGTTGTTTTAGGTCCTGTACTCTTTGGTACTTTATCACAGCAGCCCTAGGCAGCCTTATTCAGCTTTGTATGAACCTTAATGCAAGGCTCAGTTAGTTCCTAAACCCCATTTCTCTCCTCCAGTATTCATCACACATTCTCAGATTCAGGTGGCTCTTCTCACTGCTCCCAAGATGGCTGCCAGCAATCTCCAGGACTTCCTGCTTCTTCACATTTCACGGAGAAGAGAGAGACAGCTCTCCTGGCAGCTGACTAAAGTCTGGGATTTGAGTGGCATTCCTGATGTAGACTGATTTGAGTTACATGCCCAAATAGCAAATCTATGACAGTGTCCAAGGGGTGGGACTGTGTTGATTGATTAGAGTCGATCAAGGTATTTCAGGCTTGTGACCTCCAGAACTGTGAGATGGTAGAATTCTGTTGTTTTAGGTCCTGTACTCTTTGGTACTTTATCACAGCAGCCCTAGGCAGCCTTATTCAGCTTTGTATGAACCTTAATGCAAGGCTCAGTTAGTTCCTAAACCCCATTTCTCTCCTCCAGTATTCATCACACATTCTCAGATTCAGGTGGCTCTTCTCACTGCTCCCAAGATGGCTGCCAGCAATCTCCAGGACTTCCTGCTTCTTCACATTTCACGGAGAAGAGAGAGACAGCTCTCCTGGCAGCTGACTAAAGTCTGGGATTTGAGTGGCATTCCTGATGTAGACTGATTTGAGTTACATGCCCAAATAGCAAATCTATGACAGTGTCCAAGGGGTGGGACTGTGTTGATTGATTAGAGTCGATCAAGGCCCTCCTCTTGAGATGAGGGTAGAGTCAAGTCCTGCTGTACTCTCTGTTTTTTTCCATACATCTCCCCTCAGCCTCAGTCTACTCAGACCTATGCTACTCTCTATTTGAGAGCATTTCCCGAACCCCACCCCACCCCACCCCCAGCCACAAGAATATGTTTGGCCCATGCACAGAGCAAGCTAGAAGTTCCAGAGTTAATGCTCCCAGAGGCAGCCCTCAACTAAGGATTAGCAGGAAACTGGCATACAAATAAGCCACTATCCTCTCTCTTCAGTTGGAAGGACTGTGAGGTGTGTTCTCCATAGTACCCTGAGTTTCTCAAGGGCATTAAGCACCAGGTTTCCATAGTGACTGGTTAATAAACCCTTAACTGGCTTTCCCTCCCCCTGCCACACTGCCCCACTTCCCATCAGTATCTCTTCCAAATAAATTGCTTTTATTTAAATCTTTGGTCAGGTTAAGTCCCAAAAAATTGTAAGGGAGGAAATTTAAAGTTCCACTAGAAAAAGGAAAAGGTAAGACTGGAAAGCACTAGAAAGTCAACCAATGGATGCCCACTCTAGTCATTACTATCTCCTCCCTTTAAATTAATTAATAAGTCAGGTATGCTTTCCCCCACAGTTCTGTTAAACAGAGAAGAGCACAGCATTGCCTGGCCAATCAGGAAGCACATAAATGGATTCCATTCTTGCTATTCCCTCCCCTACTTGCTGTGTTTCTTTTCACAAGTAATTTCCCTTCATTACACCGCAAATTCCTACTTAATGAAGACCATGAATGATGATCCTTGTCCCTAGAGAATATAACCCCAGGAAAGTAGAGCATGGTATAAGGAGATCCACCTTAAACCTCTTTACCAGTGGTCTCTTGCTCAAAGTGTCAGATGGGCATATTCAACATCATTCCCCATCACTCAGTTCCAGAAGACAACATTCAACATTAGAGAATATCAAAGATCCAAGTCAGAAAGATCATGACCTCTAGAGTATTCTCCACCATCTGGAAACCAATGACTCTTATTTAATAAACTAACTTAAAAATACAATTTACTGATGAATGAGAGAGTAGCACTGAAATATATACATTACCGCATGAAAAAATAGCCCGTGAGAATTTGCTGTATGATACAGGGAGCTCAAATCTGGTGCTCTGTGACAACCTAGAGGAGTGGGATGGGGTGGGAGGTGGCAGAGAGGTTCAAGAGTTGGGGGACATGTATATCAGTTCAGTTCAGTTCAGTTGCTCACTTGTGTCTGACTCTTTGCGACCCCGTGGAATGCAGTACACCAGGCTTCCCTGTCCATCACCAACTCCCAGAGCTTGCTCAGACTCACGCACATTGAGTCAGTGACGCTATCTAATCATCTCACCCTCTGCTACCCTCTTCTCTTTTTGCCTTTAGTCTTTTCAACATCTGGGTCTTTTCCAATAAGTAGGCTCTACATATCACGTGGCCAAAGTATTGGAATTTCAGCATCAGTCCTTCCAATGAATATTGAGGACTGATTTCCTTTAGGATTGACCAGTTTGATTTCCTTGCAGTCCAAAGGACTCTTATGGCTGACTAATGCTGATGAATGGCAGAAATAAACACAACATTGTAAAGCAATCATCCTCTAATTTAAAAAAATAAACTTTAAAGAGATACAGTTTACTTATCATTTATACACTTTGAAGATTTTTTTCCAGCTTTATTGCGATATAATTAATACATACTACTATACTGGATGGCATCACTGACTCAATGGACACAAGTCTGAGTGAACTCCGGGAGTTGGTGATGGACAGGGAGGCCTGGCGTGCTGCAATTCATGGGGTCGAAAAGAGTTGGACGCGACTGAGCGACTGACCTGAACGAACTGAACTGAACTATTATGTAACCCTGGAGAAGGAAATGGCAACCCACTCTAGTATTCTTGCCTGGAGAATCCCATGGATGGAGGAGCTTGGTGGGCTACAGTCCACAGGTCGCAAAGAGTCAGACACAACTGAGTGACTTCACTTTCACTTTTCACTATTATGTAAATTTAAAGTAGACAACATGCTGACTTGATACACTGCATATATTATGAAAGCGATTACCTCATAGCAGTAGCTAACATGTCTGCATCACTAATCATCCGAGAAATGCAAATCAAAAGCACCATGAGATATCACCTCACACCTGTTAGAATGACTAGTATGAAAGAGATAAGGGACACAAGTATGGGTTAGGATGTGGAGAAAAGGGAACCCTTGTGCACCGTTGGTGGGAATGAAAACTGGTACAGCCACTAGGAGAAACATATGGAGGCGCCTCAAAAAATTAAAAATTGAGTTTCTATCCAATTCAACAATCCTACTTCTGGATATACATCCAAAGGAATTAAAATCAAGATCTCACAGAAATATCTGCACTCCCATGTCCACTGCAGCATTATTTACAATAGCCAAGATATGGGAACAATTTAAAGGCCCATCAATGGATGAATGGATTAAGAAGATGAAGTATACAGATACAACGTAATATTTGTCAGCCCTGATATAGAAGGGAGCTATTTGCAACAACCTGGATGAACCATGAGAGTGTTATATAAAGTGAAATAAGTCAGAGAAAGACAAATAATGTATGGTCTTACTTATATGGGGAATGTAATAAAGCCAAGCACAGAGGAACAGAGAGTAGGTCAGTGATTATCAGAGTAAGCAGGGGAAAAGGAGGCGAGGTTGGAGAGCTATTGGCCAGAGTACCAACTTCCAGTTATAAGATTAAAAAGTTCTGGGGATACAATGTATAGCATGGTGGTTATCATATTCTTGAATGTTGCTAGAAGAGTAAATCTTATATGCTCTCACCACAAAAAAAGAATTGGTAATAAACACACAATCTGAACTATTCGGAAGAGCTCAGAAACGGTTTCCCTAATGGGGTAATGAGGTCATTCTAGCTGAGCTCCCAGCATGAGCAGCATATCTAGTAAGTTTTCTCCAATCTCTTCCGGATCATTCTGCCATTGCCCAGGGATGGTAGAGAGACAATCCTTGGGAAAAGCCACCCTGTGCTGGCAACACAGCAAGCAGAGGCGGTGCGTCACAAGAGTTGCAGGATGCAGCCTTCCAGTTCTCCTTTGTTTTCTGAGTATAAGCAGATGTTAGAGACTCGTCTCATTATCTTGGGATACAATTATATAATATTATTATGGTGTCAGGCTATTAGAGGCTACAAACGCTATACAACAACAGCTTTAATTGAGGCTTAGAGCTGCATTGTAAATATGTAACCTTACTTGGGGGTGTTTGCAAATGCTTTCTGGAAACAGTTAAAAAAGATGTTTTCAATTGTTCGAACAACAGCTTTCCCTGCCAAGATCAAGTAAAAGCTTCTTAAGATATGGGCACCATAAACACATTTCTTAAGACTTCGATTTCTTTTTCCCCAGAAGCACAGCAAATCTGTGAGCCAGAAAGCCTCATGCATGCCACTTCCTGGACTGTTCCAGGGGAAAACTAATGAAACACTGCAAAAGTTAAACTCAGATCTACTGTGATCTCACGGCCACAGAATTCCACTCTTCCTTTGAAGTTACTTTACTATGATAATAATTATCTGTCCATGAGTCTGGTCCTGGCACTGGCCTATCCTCAGGGATGAAGATTTGGCTGCATGCAACAGCAGCCCACCTTCAGCAAGGAAGCTCCTGACACAGAAGGCTAACCATCAATCTTACCTGACACACTTGTCACCATACATACAAAGTGACCGGTCTTGAGCTCCTCGGAGTAAATTACAGCTCTCAAACATTTGGTGGAGGCACATTATGATTCCACATTATGATGTATAGGATAAAAGACAGAAAACCCTGGGTCATATGAGATTGGTTCCAGGCAGAAACTGTTAAAAAAAAAAAAAACCAAAAAAACGCCTGAGTCTCCTTTACTGGACAGAGTAAAAGAAAACAGAAACTGAACATTTTGAAATGTACATTCAGAACAGAATACTGAGTCCAGAGGCAAATTACCCAGGCTGTAGATTATGCAGGCCACTTGGTCCAAAGTCTGATGCCAAAGAATTGGTATCTGACTCCAGTGGGTTTTCTTTTTTTATGACTTGTTAGCATGTGCACAAGAAAGGGACAAGTTTAGCATTTTGTTGCTTTTTGGCAACAATGATCTAAAGTGTAAGGACAGATGGCCAACGGGCACCTGAAAAGATGCTCAACATCACTAACGATTCAGTTCAGTTCAGTCACTCAGTCATGTCCAACTCTTTGCGATCCCATGAATCGCAGCACGCCAGGACTCCCTGTCCATCACCAACTCCCAGAGTTCACTCAAACTCATGTCCATCGAGTCAGTGATGCCATCCAGCCATCTCATCCTCTGTCGTCCCCTTCTCCTCCTGTCTCCAATCCCTCCCAGCATCAGAGTCTTTTCTAATGAGTCAACTATTCACATAGGAAAATGCAAAGTACAATGAAACAGTTTTGTGCGCCTCACACTGGTCAGAATGGCCATCTTCAAAAAGTCTACAAATATTAAGCGCTGAAGAGGGTGTGGAGAAAAAGGAATCCTCATACACTGTTGATGAGAATGTAAAGTGGTACAGCTGGAGAACAGTTATGAAGGTTCCTAAAAAACTAAAAATGAAGGTACCATATGTTCCAGCAATCCCATTCTTGAGCATATATCTAGAAAAGACAAAAGCTCTAATTCAAAAAGATAGATGTACATCAGTGTTCACAGAAGCACTATTTACAGGAGCCAAGACATTGAAGCAACCTAAACACCCATCAACAGAAGAACGGGTAAAAAAAGATGTAGTCCTTATATACAATGGAATATTACTCAGGCATTAAAAAAAAGAATGAAATAATGCCATTTGTACCAATATGGATAGAGCTATAGATTATCATACTAATTGAAGTAAGTCAAATAAAGAAAGAAAATATCATGATATCACTTATATATGGAATCTAAGATAATGATATAAATGAACTTATTTATAAAACAGAAACAGACTCACAGACATAGAAAATAAACTTATGGTTGCCAGAGAGGAAAGGGTTGTTATTGTTGTTCAGTTGCTCCGTTGTGTCCGATTCTTTGCAACCCCACGGACTGCAGCATGCTGGGCTTCCCTGTCCTTCACTATCTCTCGGAGTTTGCTCAAACTCATATTCATTGAGTTGAGGATGCCATCCAACCAACTAATCCTCTGTTGCCCCCTTCTCCTCCTGCCCTCAATCTTGCCCAGCATCAGGGTCTTTTTCAATGAGCCAGTTCTTCACATCAGGTGACAAAAGTATTGGAGCTTCAGCTTCAGCATCAGTCCTTCCAGTGAATTTTTAGGGCTGATTTCCTTTAGAATTGACTGATTTGACCTCCTTGCCATCCAAGGGACTCTCAAGAGTGTTCTCCTTGATAAAATGAGTTCAAAAGCATCAGTTCTTCAGTGCTCAGTCTTCTTTATGATTCAACTCTCACATCCACACATGGCAAGGGGCGGGGTGGATAAATTAGGAATTTGGAATTAACAGATGTACACCATTATATACAAAGTAGATAAATAACAAGGACCTACTGTATAGCACAGGAAACTATATTCAATATCTTATAAAAATCTATAATGGAAAAGAATCTGAAAGAGAACATATACATAGATACATGTGTTCAGTTCAGTTGCTCAGTCGTGTCCGACTCTTTGCGACCCCATGAATCGCAGCACGCCAGGCCTCCCTGTCCATCACCAACTCCCGGAGTCCACCCAGACCCATGTGCATCGAGTCAATGATGCCATCCAACCATCTCATCCTCTGTCATCCCCCTCTCCTCCTGCCCTCAGTCTTTCCCAGCATCAGGGTCTTTGTATGTATATAATAAACTGAATCACCTTGGTAGGCACCTGAAGCTAGCACAACACTGTAAACCAACTGTACTTCAGCTGCTCTGCACATACTGGACCTGCAACATCATCAGAGCAGCTGTTCCGTTGCACCTGTGACTTTGGGGCAGAGAGGAAGCAACTATTTCTATACTCAGTGCTCATAACAGTGAGTGCTAAGTATGGTTTATAGCCAGACATTGCTGAGAGAAAAATAAACCTAACAAAAATTTTTTTAAATCTATACTTCAATTAAAAAACTCATAAAATTAAAAAAAAAAGCATGAATGCTAGTTCAGATTGAGATGTGCTATTTAAGATTAAATTCACATTGGATTTAATATAAAAATGTAAAATATTCATTAATTAATTTTATGTTAATTGAATGTTGAAGTAATCATATTTTGAAGATACTGGAATAAGTAAAATAAGTTATTAATATTAAAACTAAAAAAATGTATGGAAAATCCAAAGAGTGAGGGTTATAACATCTCAATAATAAAGACCCTGGAGTCTAGAATTTAGGATCATTCTATCATTATTATCTTTCTAAAGAAATTAACAATGAACAATGACTGGAGGCTGTGTTTAAATAACTTATTCCATTATAGCCCTCTGCAGGGGGTGGGGAACAAGTGAGAGCTAAATATTAGTTATTATCATATAACTATGCAGCAGGAACTATAAACAACAGTATTTGCCATTAAATTACTATTTATCTAAATAAAACTGTACTGCTTTGAAAAATCTATACTACAAATACTGTAAGGTCATTTAAGGATATTCTCCCACTCTATCCTCAAACCAAGAAATGAGTCTGGTTTAATGAAGTGTTTACGGTATTAAATAGATGAGATTTAGCCAGTGTTCCATTCCGTTCCATNTAATCCAGAGAGAAGGTGTGGGGCGGGAGGGGGAGGTGGGGGTCGGGATTGGGAGTTCATGTACACTTGTGGCTGATTCATGTCAATGTATAGCAAAATGAATACAGTATTGTAAAGCAAAACAAACTAAAAATTAATTTAAAAAAAAATGTGGTCCACTGGAGAAGGGAATGGCAAACCACTTCAGTATTCTTGCCTTGAGAACTCCATGAACAGTATGGAAAAGATATGACATTGAAAGATGAACTCCCAGCTCAGTAGGTGAATGGAGAAACAACTCCAAAAAGAATGAAGAGATGGAGCCAAAGCAAAAACAATACCCAGTTGTGGATGTGACTGGTGATGGAAGTAAAGTCCAATGCTATAAAGAACCATATTGCAGAGGAACCTGGAATGTTAGATCCATGAATCAAGGTAAATTGGAAGTGGTCAAACAGGAGAAGACAAGAGTGAACATCAACAGTTTAGAAATGGACCAGAATGGCTGAATTTAATTCACATGACCGTTATATCTACTACTACTGTGGGCAAGATCCTTAGAAGGAAATGGATTGGCCCTGATAGTAAACGAAAGAGTCCAAAGTGCAGTTTTGGGGAGTAATCTCAAGAATGACAGGATGATCTTTCTTTGTTTCCAAGGCAAACCATTCAATATCAGAGTAATCCAAGTTTATGCCCCAACCACCAATGCTGAAGCAGCTCAAGTGGAATGGTTCTATGATGACCTACAAGACCTTCTAGAACTAACACTCCAAAAAGATGTCCTTTTCATCATAGGGGACTGGAATGCAAAAGTAGAAAGTCAAGAGATACCTGGAGTTACAGGCAAATTTGGCCTTAGAGTACAAAATGAAGCAGGGCAAAGGCTAACAGAGTTATGCAAATAGAACACACTGGTCATAACAAACACTCTCTTCCAACAACACAAGAGATGACTCTATACATAGACATCACCAATGATCAATACTGCAATCAGACTGATTATATTCTTTGCAGCTGAAGATGGAGAAGCTCTATACAGTCAGCAAAAACAAGACTGGGAGCTGACTGGGCTCAGATTATGAACTCCTTATTGCAAAATTCAGACTTAAATTGAAGAAAGTAGGGAAAACCACTAGACCGTTCAGCTATGACTTAAATCCTTTACAATTACACAGCAGAAGTGACAAGGGATTAGATCTGATTAGATTCAAGGGATTAGATCTGATAAGAGTGCCTGAAGAACTATGGATGGAGGTTCCTGACATTGTGAAGGAGGCAATGAGCAAGACCATCCCTAAGAAAAAGAAATGCCAAAAGGCAAAAGGGTGTCTGAAGAGGCCTTATACACAGCTATGAAAAGAAGAGAAGCTAAAGGCAAAGGAGAGAAGGAAAGACACATCCATGAGTGCAGACTTCCAAATGGTATGGACCTAACAGAAGCAGAAAATATTAAGAGGTGGCAAGAATACACAGAAGAACTATACAAAAAAGATCTTCATGACCCAGATAATCACCATGGTTTTAATCACTCACCTAGAGCCAGACATCCTGGAATGTGAAGTCAAGTGGGCCTTAGGAACCATCACTACAAACACAACTAGTACAGTTGATGGAATTCCAGTTAAGGTATTTCAAATCCTAAAAGATGATGCTATGAAAGTGCACTCAATATGCCAGCAAACTTAGAAAACTCAGCAGTGGCCACAGGACTGGAAAAGGTCACTTTTCATTCCAATCCCAAAGATAGGCAATGCCAAAGAATGTTCAAACTACCACACAATTGCACTCATCTCACACATTAGCAAAGTAATGTTCAAAATTCTCCAAGCTAGGCTTCAACAGTACATGAACCATGAAATTCCAGATGTTCAAGCTGGTTTTAGAAAAGGCAGAGGAACCAAAGATCAAATTGCCAGCATCCACTGGATCATAGAAAAAGCAAGAGAATTCGAGAAAAACATCTATTTCTGTTTCAATGATAATGCTAAAGCCTTCGCCTGTGTGGATCACAACAAACTGCGGAAAAGTCTTAAAAAGATGGGAATACCAGACCACCTTACCTGCCTCCTGAGAAATCTGTATGCAGATAAGAAGCAACAGTTAGAACTGGACATGGAACAACGGACTGGTTCCAAATTGGGAAAGGAGTATCTCAAGGGTATATATTGTCATCCTGCTTATTTAACTTATATGCAGAGTATATCATGTGAAATGCTGGGCTGGATGAAGCACAAGCTGTAATCAAGACTGCCAGGAGAAATATCAGTAACTTCAGATATGCAAATGACACCACCATTATGGCAGAAAGCAAAGAGCAATAAAGAGCCTCTTGACGAAAGTGAAAGAGGAGAGTGAAAAAGTTGACTTAAAACTCAACATTCAGAAAACTAAGATCATGGCATCCGATCCCATCACTTCAAGGCAAATAGAAGGGAAAACAACAGAAACAGTGACAGACTTTATTTTCTTGGGCCCAAAATCACTGCAAATGGTGACTCCAGCCATGAAATTAAAAGATGCTTGCTCCTTGGAAGAAAAGCTATGACAAACCCAGACAGCATATTAATCAGCAAAGACATTACTTTGCTGACAAAATTCCAATCTAGTCAAAGCTATGGTTTTTCCAGTAGTCATGTATGAGATTTAGACCATAAAGAAAGCTGAATTGATGAACTGATGCTTTTGATCTGTGGTGTTGGAGAAAACTCTTGAGAGTCCTTTGGACTGCAATGAGATCAAATCAGTCCATCCTAAGGGAAATCAACCCTGAATATTCACTGGAAAGACTGATGCTGAAGCCGAAGCTCCCATACTGTGGCCACCTGATGCGAAGAACTGACTCCTTAGAAAAGACCCTGATACTGGCAAAGATTGAAGGCAGAAGAAGGGGACAGCAGAGGATGAGATGGTTGGATGGTATCACTGACTGGATGGACATGAGTTTAAGCAAGTTCCAGGAGCTGGTGATGGACAGGGAAGTCTGGTGTGTTGCAGTCCAAGGGGTTGCAAAGAGTTGGACATGACTGAGCAACCAGACAGTGATCGCAATTCAGTCAAAATCAGCACTACAAACTTATGCCCTAAAACCAAAGCTCTTTATTAAACTATCTATGTACAATTTGTATCTATCTGGGGAATTAAACATACTCTATAATGTATACATGACTCGAGAAAGAACGTGAGTCCCTCACACCAAGCCCAATTTATTCTCGACTCATACTGAATTTAATAAATTTCATCTTTGAAGGTCAAAAGCATATCATTGGTTCATTCATGATAGAATTCATTCAACAAATACTAAGTGCTTAACTTTATAAGTTTCAGGCACTGTGCTAGAAACAGATTTTATCTACCATCTTCATAGCTTATCTTCAAGAAGTCTAGACTGAGAGAAGCTCTTAAACAACTACAACAAAATGGGATAAGGGATACTGCCATGGGGAAAGGAAGACGGAAATCAAGATGAAGAATTACTTAATCAGGTATCTGAACAAGCATCTCAGGAGAAAATTAAAACAAGTTTTAAAGGATGGTTAAGAGTTTTTGAAGTGTATTGGGGCTGGGAAATTGAAAGAGCATTTCAGGAAGACAACAGTATACATAAAGGCATAGATTTGTAAGATACCATGACACATTGGGCAAGTAATTCAGTAACTTACAACCTGAAGTTGGAATAAGACCACAAAAGGAATTAGTTATCAGGCAGGAAGGCAGAATTGAGATTAAGCAGGACCTTACAGGCCATACTCTAAGAAACAAACATGGAACAACAGACTGGTTCAAAATTGGGAAAGGAGTGAGTCAAGGCTATATACTGTCGCCCTGCTTTATTTAACTTATATTCAGAGTACATCATGCAAAATGCCCAGGTGGATGAATCACAAGCTGAAATCAAGATTGCCAGGAGAAATATAGTTAACCTCAGATATGCAGATGACACCATCCTTATGGCAGAAAGCAAAGAGGAACTAAAGAGCCTTGATGAAGGTGAAAGAGGAGAGTAAAAAAGCTAGCCTGAAACTCAACATTCAAAACACTAATATCATGGTATACAGATCCATCACTTCATGGCATATAGATGAGGAAAACATGGAAACAGTGGCAGATTTTATTTTCTTGGGCTCCAAAATCACTTGAATGGTGACTCCAGCCATGAAATTAAAAGATGCTTGCTCCTTGGAAGAAGAGCTATGACCAACCTAGATAGCATATTAAAAAGCAGAGATATTACTTTGCTAACAAAGGTCCATAAACTCAAAGCTTTGGTTTTTCCAGTAGTCATGTATGGATATGAGAGTTGGGCCATAAAGAAGGCTGAGTGCTGAAGAATTGATGCTTTCGAAGTGTGGTGTTGGAGATAACTCCTGAGTGTCCCTTGGACTGCAAGGAGATCAAAGTAGTCAATCCTAAAGGAAATCAACTGTGAACATTCATTGGAAGGACTGATGCTGAAGCTAATGCTTTAATACTTTGGCCACCTAATGCAAAGAGCTGACTCACTAGAAATGTCCCTGAAGCTGGGAAAGATTGAGGGCAGGAGGAGAAGGGGATGACAGAAGAGGAGATAGCTGGATGTCATCACTGTCTCAATGGACGTGAGTTTGAGCAAGCTCCAAGAGATGGTGAAGGACAGGGGAGCCTGGCGTGCTACAGTCCGTGGGAATGCAGAGCCAGACACAACTGGGTGACTGACTGAACAACAACAATACAGACCATTACTACAGAGATCAGACTGAACCCAGGAACAGGTGATAAAAAGCCATGGGAGAACTCTGATTTGGAAAGTGGCATGTTCTATTTGCTCAGGATAGAAAGATGACTTTAATGGTAAAGTCATGCATGGAGGATGGACTAGAATAGGTTAAGAAATCAGAAGGAAACCAATTAGAAGACAATGGGCAAGAGAGAAATGAGTCACTGAATTCAGAGACAATGACCAATGATAGTAAAGCTATAGAGGTGAAGAGTTACTAAAAATTTAGGAGGCACAACTGACATGGTAATAGCTAGTTAAATTCCATGGATTCAGTGGTCAAACTGCATAACCACTCTGTCCTTCAACTGGCTCCAAGTCTTAAGCTTTTTCTTTTTCCCTCTTGCTCTCATTTTCTGCTTTAGAAATGGGAATAATAATCTAAAAACATTTTTTCCCCCACAAAACCCCTGTATATAAAGTACTTAGGACACTTGCTAATAACTAATGTCTTTAGAGTGCTTTATCATTTCAGCCAGATTAGAAGAGGGATGGACTGAAGCAAACATACTAAAATCAGTAAGAAGTGAGAGAGAAATAAGTATAAGTGATTTAACGTGAAGACAAATATTCTTCATTGCCATGGGGTATACCTTTAAATAACAGCAGTTAATTTAAACACAGTCAAAGTTATAATACTGACATTAATTTTTACATCCAGTTTGCAGATGATGTCAAAGAAAAACTTTCCCTAAGAGCTTTCCCTAAGAGCTAAAAGTGCTCACTACCACCCCGAAGAGAAATATACTAAGTTTTTCAAAATGTAACTCTTCACCTCAAGGTTGCCAGTCTGAACTGAGTCCCTCCCAATAAAGTCAGTGATAGTTGGTTACTTTATGGCTTATGTAAAACATAGGAAACAGGTGTCCACATCTGAAAGGTTTTGACCACAATTGGCTCCCTTGTTGGTGCTGCTCTGGAGAAGTCTTGAATAGGCTGTTCTAAGATTTTCTATGCATGAAGCCCCAGACAGCTAGGAAACACTTGAGCAATGCATAATAGGGAGCGCTGAAAGGCCACCCAGACATCTGCCTACACTGCCACTTTCTGTGCCTATCAAATAGCTGACCCTCGCCCTAAAAGTCAATAAATTCTGGTTTTGACAGAGGAGAAAATTCAACTGCTGAGAAACTTTCAGTCTGGGATTCTTTTTCAGTGTTATCCCTGAGTAGGCAATGTTTTAGTGTTACAACTAGTCAATGCCTCAGCTATTCCAAAAACGGCACAGAAAAGTTAACCACCAAGCTAAGCTTAATGAATAAAATCATATCTTGAAATTTCAATACAAGAATAAACTATGGGGTGGGTCATTATTATTGTTGATTTTTAAAGTATATACAGAGGTTGTGTAAAGGTTTCCTGACAACCAGCTATCCAGTATATATAACTTGATTGATAATCCTGTTCAAAAATTTCAAATGAACCATATTATTGGATAAATTGAGATTTTTTATATCATATTATACATTAAGTCAGATTCCTCACCATAAGATGTGAAAGCTACTTTTTAAAATTAGATGTGAAAAGTTGAGATTAGTCCAATTCAAGTTTGAGGCCTGATGATCAAAAATAGAAGGCAGGAGCCCATGGATTTTCATTTAATTTTCATTTAACTTTGAAATCAGTTCCAAATAAATAACCCACTTAACCTCTAGAGGCTTATTTTTCTCCTTTGCAAATTAAATATAAAATTTCTTGTGTATGGTAAGTGACATCTAATGTATTTTTCTTTAACATGGGTTAATATTTTTAAAAACATGTTAGAAATAAATGCTGAAGAGAAAGATGTTACATGTTTCAAATAAAATATACTTAATATTTAAAAATCAGGATAGGTGGACAATTACAAAGTAGAGAGACAGAAACTAGATTCACATAGTTCTTAACTGGGATACTTTCAGAACAAAAGAAATTTCAACTTCAAAACTACAGATATTAGAACAATCATTCTTAGATTAGAAAGTAAGAATGTTGGAAATGATTATGAGATAAAAGGAAGAGCACTCATTGTGAACAAATTAGGATGCTATGAAAATGAATAGACAGATTTGGAGAAGAAATAGCTTATAGAAATAAAAATATACATAATAAACATATATCCTTTGAAAAATACAGGCAATATCCATGAAAGAGATTAGAAAACCAACTACTGGGAATGTTACTGAAGGAAGTCCTACTGAAGGATATTTTCCTGAGACATCCCTTCAGTGATACTAAGCAAAATCATACTGATAGATTTCTTCATTTTTTCCCATCTTCTTATTTTAATACTATATTACTAAATTCTTCAAACAATAAAGGAAAGCAAAAAAAAAAAAAGTCTAAAACTTAAATAAGGCACACAGATCTATTTGTGCCCTTCTCCCACCAGACAACCACAAATACTTGTCTTGACCTTCCTTTCCAAGTCACTGAGAATCTGATATGTTAATACTAAAATGAGAGCTCAAACACAGCGTAAGATAGAAGTATCTCTTCTTATGCAAAGATCAAACTTTCCAAAAAAAAAAAAATCCTTGACTTTCCGGGTGGTCCAGTGGTTGGGAATCCCACCTGCCAACACAGGTGATGGGTTTGATCCCTGGTCTAGAAGGATCCCCCATGCCATGGGGCAACTAAGGCTATACACCACAACTACTGAGCGTGCACTCTGAGTAGCAACTACTGCAGCCTGCACTCCCTAGAGCCTGTGCTCTGCAACAAGAGAAGCCACCACAGTAAGCCATGCACATAACAGGAGTACCCCCTGCTCGCCACAACCAGAGGAATCCCACACATAGCAACAAAGGCCTAGCACAGCCAAAAATAAATGAGCAAAATTTTTTAAAAAAGAAAAAAAATCCCATTTAAAGTTTTCAAAAATAACAAACAAAAACATGAAAGACAGAGTTGAAATAACCGTAACCAAGGAGGTGAAAGACCTATGTGCCGATAACTGTAACACACTGATGAAGAAACTGAAGATGATTCAAAGAAATGGAAAGCTATTCCACACTCTTGGTTTGTAAGAATCAGAATTGTTAACACAGCCATACTACCCAAAGCAATCTACAGATTTAATGTGACTGCTATTAAAATTACCCATGACCCTTTTCACAGAACCAGAACAAACCAATCCTACAATTTATATGGAACTCCGGAAGACTCAGAATTGCCAAAGCAATCCAGAGGAAAAAGAACAAAGCAGGAAGCATAACTTTCCCAGGCTTCAGATAATACTACAAAGCTACAGTAATCAAAACAGCATGTATTAGCATAAAAACAGACACATGGATCAATGGAATAGAATAGAGAACCCAGAAATAAATGCACACACCTATGGTCAATTAATCTTTAACAAGGGAGGCAAGAATATACAATGAAGAACAGAGAGTCTCTTCAGCAAACTGGTGTTGGGAAAACTAGAAGGCCTCATGTAAATCAATGAAATTAGAACACACCCTCATACCACACACAAAATAAACTCAAATGGCTTAAATATAAGACATGATACAATAAAATTTCCAAAAGACAACACAGGTAAAACATTCTGATGTAAACTGTAGCAATGTCTTCTAGGTCAGTGTCCAAAGGCAAAAGAAATAAAAGCAAAAATAAACAAATGAGACCTAATCAAAGTTATAAGCTTTTGCACAGCAAAGGAAACCATAAACAAAATGAAAAGACAACCTACAGACTGGCGGAAAATACTGGTGCCAACGTGACTGACAAGGGCTTAATTTCCAAAATATTCAAACAGCTCATACAACTCAATAACAAAAAAACAAAGAACCCAATCAAAAAATGGGGAGATCTACATAGAGATTTCTCCAAAAACATCCAGACAGTCAACAGGGTCAGGGAAAGATGTTCAACATCTCTAATTATTAGAGAAATGTAAATCAAACCTACAATGAGGTATCACTTCATACCAGTGAGAATGGCCATTATCAAAAAGTCTACGCAAAGAAAAGATTCTACAAATAATAAATGCTGGAGAGAGTGTGGTGAAAAGGGAGCCCTCCTACACTGTTAGTGGGAAAGGAAACTGGTACAGCTACTACAGAGAACTACGGATGTTCCTTAAAAAATTAAAGTTATTATTCAACCATAAAAAATAATGAAGTGCTGCCATTTGAAGCAACACAGATGGAGCTAGAGACTACCACACTAGGTGAAGTCAGACTGAGAAAGACAAATATTACATATCACTTACTTAACAAATAATATCACTTATTTGTGAAGTCTAAAAAATGATACAATTGAACTTATTTACAAAACAAAAAGAGACTCACAGATTTTGAAAACAAGTTTATGGTTACCAAAGGGAAAAGTTGGGGAGAAAGAAAAATTGGGAGTATAGAACTAACAGATACGCATCACTGTGTGTGTGTGTGTGTGTGTGTGTGTGTGTAAAGTACATAAACAACAAGGACTCACTGCATAGCTCAGGGAACTATATTCCATATCTTATAACCTATAATGAAAAAGAATGTGAAAAAGAGTATGTGTTGTGTCTGTGTGTACTGAACTGCTTTGCTGTGCACCTGAGACTAACAATACTATAAACCACCTACAAGTCAATATAAAAAAGAAAATTTCAGGAAAGAGAGTGTGTGTAAAAAGGCAAGCTATTGAAAGAACATGGTAATAACTTTTTAAAGCTTGAATTGAAACTATATAAGTGTTTATAAGGTATAAAAATGTTTTGAGCAACTACTATCAATTTAAAAAAAAAAACCAATTAACTTTCCATGTGGTTTGGGCTGTTATGCAAAGCATAAGGACATATATACTTAAGAATAAGCACTCAACTGCAAAAAGACTAGATATGTGTAGCACTTTCACAGGCACTTCTCATATCACTAAACTAGACCAAGAGGCCAAGAAGTAAAGTTATACACCAAAAAGGTAAAGTCTGTACTATCTTTGGCTATGCTATAAAAAGTATAACAAACAATAAAGAAACCAAGTGTTCAGAGGAAAAAAACTAAAAGGGGACAAAAACGAGTGGGGTAAGAAAACTGGGTCTGGAATCAGAAGCTGAAAAATGCTATCATAGATCTGCTGCATTTTAGACATTTCCAAGCATCTATTAATATGTATTTTGTTTACCTAACAGGATGGATATGAGACAGAGAAATCATGTGTGTGTGGACGTGTGTAAAAAAAGTATGAAAATACTGTATTATAAACCACCATGGAAATACGAGGCAGATAACTTATGTAAAAAATAAAATCTGGAAGACTGAAGACCGGTTATAATCTGAATAACCAACATAAAATTATGGAGGCAGAAATGAGCTTCCGCATTCAAAGCAACTGAGACTATGGATCTGGCTGTAGCAGAAGCACTGTGCTGCTTACAGGGGAGCAGCACGGCTGAACAGGCAGGCTCAGGCCAGATTAGACGGGGCGCCTGCGGAAAACAAGGCCCTGCACTCTGCCAAGAGAGCTGGAGCGGGGAGCCCCCGCCTTCCTAATGCAAACAGGCAGGGTGTGGGCACATGACCAAGGCTCAGCTGGATGCCCTCGGCAATGAAGCCAAGTATTCAGGAGCCTTTGGAATTTTTATCTATGTGAGCTGTAGCAGCATCTAGTACCAGAGGTACCCAGGCATCAGAACCCTAATGAGATTCTTCTGAGGCGTTATTTTGGCTTTGGCTCTTGCTCATTTCTAGAACTGTTCTCCTGCCTTTTTATTAGCTCTGTGGGCTCTCCTGCTGCTGCTAAGTCGCTCCAGTCGTGTCTAATTCTGTGCGACCCCATAGACGGCAGCCCACCAGGCTCCCCCGTCCCTGGGATTCTACAGGCAAGAACACTGGAGTGTGCTGCCATTTCCTTCTCCAATGTGGGCTCTCCTACAACACTCTAATAACACATTCTTTTTCTGTTCATATTAACCAGAGTTGGTTTCTCTTGTTGGTAACCCCAAATCTTACCTGAATTATGTATTATCTGTAAAACAAATGATATAATGAAAATCTATACATACCTGGCACTTTCATACTGTTTCACAGTTATTAATGTATCTTCAATTGTTTTATTCACCAAAGTGTTTACACTGGCAATGAAAAAATTAATGGCTCCTAGAAGAGTCTCTCCATTTTTAGCTAGCAGCTTCTGGGTATCTGCATTATAGCCAAATTCTTCCTAAAACAAACAAAAAAAAGAGTCACCTTAATTTATCCAGCTGTAAATCAGTAAATGTGACTAAAGAAAATCTCAAACACATCACTATTGGGAAAATATTTGATTTAGAAATCTGGCTATAGAAGTTTTTTCTTTCAATGTTTAAATAAATAGGAATCTAAATCACAACTAGCTATACAATCACAGAAAAAGTCTAGTAAACCAAACTGTCATTAGCTTAGATGTACAGCTAAAATCAAATAATTTTAAAGTTAAACTACTTTGTACTAGAAAGAATATTTTCATTTCCACGTTTTGTTTCTATTATACTGTAAGCACAGCTGTTAAGAAGAAAAATATAGCAGATTATTAATCAGAGAGGCTTTAACTTTCACAACCAAATTAGGTAACAATTGGCTAAAACTTCAGACATAAAATAGACTACAATTTTTGTGTTTTGACTGAATCTCCTCAAAGTATAAATATTAACAATACACATTTCTTTGTAAACCTAGTGACCAGCTGACTCTCAAGCTCAGGTCTATCTGGACAAACAGCTGAGGAAAGATCACTCAACACCAGTTTGAGTTCATTCTCTCTGAATAAACTGAGTCTTGGCTTAGCAAACATTACACACAAGTCCTTGACATATGGATAGCAAGGACTAACTAGAGTTTCAGCAGGGAGAGCTTTCCAGTCTAAGTTTGATTAATTAACTGATTATCAGGAACATATCTGACCAAATAAAAACTTTGATCATATCAATTTTAGAACTGAATATAGAAAGTGAAGTTGCTCGGTCGTGTCCGACTCTTTGCGATCCCGTAGACTATAGCCCATCAGGCTCCTCCAGCCACGGGGTTCTCCAGGTAAGAATACTGGAGTGGGTTGCCATATATGAGGTACATTATTTAATTTGAGAATTCTGACTTTGTTAAAAATACTTTTAAATTTCAAGTGAAAAAAAACAAAAGATGATGTAAATAGCTTTTCCAGATTTCTTTTTGGTAATGCAAACAAACAAAAAGTGTTTATCTCACTATTACGTAATTCTTCTAGGCAATGCTGTCGTCTTTTGTCTTCTTATTATCTTACTCATTTTTAACATGGTAGGGAAAAACTGATGAGTCATAATGAAATAATTCCTAAGATGAGGAAACAGCCAAACGTCTTAAGATATAGTAAAATAAGATCATTAAAGTCCCATCATACTGTGTATTTGATCTCCAATGGACTCATATGGTAGTTGCAAGATAAAACATTTATTCTATTTTTAAAAATTAGTAAATTTATCATTGGAAGATCTCTAAGAATAAAAGTCATAAAATATCAGTCCTTACAAAGAGAAATCCTCAAATAAGAAACTCAAAAATTAAAACTCAGTCCTCTAACTTTCCTGGTGGCAAGTTAAAGAATCTATCAGCCAATGCAGGAGATATGGGTTCAACTCTGGTCCAGGAAGATCCCACATGCTGCAGAGTAATTAAATTTCTGTGCCACAATTACTGAACCTGTGCTCTCGAGCCCAGGAGCCATAACTATTGAGCCCATGCGTGGCAGCTCCTGAAGCCTGAGGACTCTAGAGCCCATGCTCTATAGCAAGAGAAGCCACAAAAAGCCTACGCAGCAATTAAGAGCCAGCACAGCCAAAAAGCAAAAAAAAAAAAAAAACAAAAACAAAAATAAAATTAAGAAAAAAAGAAAAAAATAAAGTTATTAAAAAATAAAACTGGGTCCAACACACTTGAATCCCCTTCATGAATCACTGCCTTGTCGCAGAGAAAGGGCTGTGTAACTCAATGAAATTATGAGCCACACTGTCCATGCAGGGCCACCCAAGACAGACAGGTCATAGTGAAGAGTTCTGACAAACTGTGGCCCACTGGAGAAGGGAATGGCAAACCACTCCAGTGTTCTTGCCTGGAGAACCCCATGAAAAGGCTAACAGACAGGATGCTGGAAGATGAGCTCCCTAGGTCGGAAGGTGTCCAATATGCTACTGGGGAAGAGCGGAGGACAACTTCTAACAGCTCCGGTAAGAATGACGCGCCGAGGCCAAAGCCAGAATGATGCTCAGATGTGGATGTGTCTGGTGGTGAAAGTAAAGTCTGATGCTGTAAAGAACAATATTGGATAGGAACATGGAATGTTAGGGCCATGAATCAAGGTAAATTGGATGTGGACAAGCAGGAGATGTAAAGTCTGAACATCAACAACTTGGGCATCAGTGAACTAAAATGGATGTAACTAGCAGAATTTAATTCAGATAAACATTATATCTACTACTGTGGACGAGAATTCCTTATAAGAAATGGAGTAGCCTTCACAGTCAACAAAAGAGTCTGAAATACAGTACTGGGGTACAATCTCAAAAATGACAGAATGATCATGGTTCGTTTCCGAGGAAACCATTCAACATCACAGTAAGGCAAGTCTATGCCCCAATCACTGATGGTGAAGACTGGTATACCTAAATCAAATCCCTTATGATTATATACTGGAGGTGACAAATAGATTCAAGGGATTGGATCTGATAAGAGTGCCTGAAGAACTATGGACTGAGGGTTTTAAAACTGTACAGGAGACAGTGACCAAAACCATCCCAAAGAAAAAGAAATGCAAGAAGGCAACTTGGTTGTCTGAGGAGAGGTTATAAACAGCTGAGGAAAGAAAGAGAACCGAAAGATAAGAGAGAAAGGGAAAGACATACCCAAATGAGTGCAGAGTTCCAGAAAACAGCAAGGAGAGATAAGAAGGTCTTCGTAAATGAACAACACAAAGAAATAAGAGGAAAACAATAAAATGGCAAAGATTAGAAATCTTTTCAAGAAAACTGGAGATATCAAGGGAACATTTCATACAAGGACAGATCCTTACCATTTTTGTCTTTTATCATGCCTAACAGAAGTAGAAGAAATTAAAAAGAGGTGACAAGAATACACAGAAGAACTATACAAGAAGGGTCTAATGACCTAGACAACCACGATGGTGTGGTCACTCACCTAGAGCTGGATATCCTTAAGTGTGAAGTCAAGTGGTCCTTAGGAAACATTACTATGAACAAAGCTAGTGAAGGTGATGGAATTCCAGTTGAGCTATTTCAAATCCTAAAAGACGATGCTGTGAAAGTGCTGCACTCAATATGCCAGCAAACTTGGAAAACCCAGCAGTGGCCACAGGACTGGAAAAGGTCAGTTTTCATTCCAATCCCAAAGAAGGGCAATGCGAAAGAATGCTCAAACTACCACACAATTGCACCCATTTCACATGCTAGCTAGTTTATGCTCAAATTACTTCAAGCTAGGCTTCAGCAGTATATGAACTGAGAAGTTCCAGATGTACAAGCTGGGTTTAGAAAAGGCAGAGGAACCAGAGATCAAATTGCCAACATTCTTTGGATTGTGGAGAAAGCAAAGGAGCTCCAGAAAAACATCTACTTCTGCTTCACTGACTACACTTAACCCTGACTGTGGGGATCACAACAAACTGTGAAAATTGTTAAAGTGATGGGAATACCAGACCACCTTACCTGTCTCCTGAGAAACCTGTATGCTGTTCAAGAAGCAATAGTTAGAACTGGACATGGAACAGTGGCCTGGTTCAGAACTGGGAAAGGAGTAAAGCTGTATATTACCTTATTTATTTAACTTCGATGCAGAGTACATCATGCGAAATGCCGGACTGGATGAATCACAAGTTGGAATCAAGACTGCCAGGAGAAATATCAACAACTTCAGATATGCATATGATATCACTCAAATGGCACAAAGTGAAGAAGAACTAGAGAAACTCTTAATGAGAGTGAAAAAGTTGGTTTGAAACTCAACATTCAAAAACCTAAGATCATGGAATCCAGTCCCATCACTTCATGGCAAACAGAAGGAGAATAAGTGAAAAAGGTGATAGACTTGATTTTCTTGGACAACAAAATCACTATGGATGGTGACTGCAGCTAAGAGATTAAAAGATGTTTGCTCCTTGGAAGGAAAGCTACGACAAACCTAGACAGTGTATTAAAAACCAGAGTTATCACTTTGCCAACAAAGATCTATATAGTCAAGGCTGTGGCTTTTCCAGTAGTCATGTATGATGTGAGAGGTGGACTATAAAGAAAGCTGAAAGCCGAAGAACCGATGCTTTCGAATTGTGGTGCTAGAGAAGACTCTTGAGAGTCCCTTGGACAACAAGGAGACCCAACCAGTCAATCCTAAAGGAAATAAGTCCTGAATATTCACCGGAAGGACTATGCTGAAGCTCCAATCCTCTGGTCACCTGATGGGAAGAGCTAACTCACTAGAAAAGACCCTGATGTTGGGAAAGATTGAAGGCAAAAGGAGAAACGGGTGGCAGAGGATGAGACAGTCAGACAGCATCACTGTCTCAATGGACATGAATTAGAGCAAATTCTGGGAGACAGTGGAGGACAGAGGAGCCTGGTGTGCTGTAGTCCATGGGGTTGCAAAGAGCTGGACATGACTTAGAAACTGAACAAGAATGGACTTGAATACTGAGACTTGAATACTCTCAGGTTTGTTTTTTTTTTTTTTTTAAAGGACTTCATATCTGTAAAAGAAAGGTAATAAAAGTACTACTAAGACTGAGCATTAGATGAGCTAACACACATGTAAGCAACTTAGAGCTGTATTTGATGTATATTAAGTCCCCAGTTGGTGTTAAGTATTATAATTAATAGACTCTATTCAATGTAGCATCACTGATAACACTGCTGTACTTCCCCAGACCCTATACTCTGATCACCTCTTTCCAGACTGTGGGGATTTTTTTCTGGGTCACACCTTCTAAAGCGCTCAATTAAAGAGACAGGTAGAGATCAGGAAGAGAAAGAAAGGCCTGAATATAAATTCCACTTTCATCTTTTGTTTTTCATGATTTTATAAAAACGACCTAACCATCCTGGCCTCCATTTCCTCATCTATAAAATCAGGATAACATTTCTTCCAGTGTTATCAGAGAAATTACATGATATAATGGCTAAAAAGCACTCCGCCCATCACACTGAAATCGTGGATACTCAGTAATAACAGCTGCGATAATTCAGCTTCCTAAATATTAGTTTCATTCTTCTTTTTGTCTAGTGACTCGAATTGAATCTCAATATTTATCTCAATATTGTCATCTCTAGCCAAACTTTCTTTGTCCAAGATTCTAAATTATTAACAAATAATTTAATGCTCTAAATGATCTAACTTCTCAAGTTATTTGTCTGTAGGAGATTTTCGTAGAAAAGGGATTTCTACATCTTTTGGTTCCAGGTGAGGAAAAAAAGACATACAAAGAGTAATTTAAGATATCTTTAGATGGGACTTCCCTGGTGGTCCGGTGATTATGAGTCCACCTTGCATTTCTGGTCCAAGAAGATCTCACATGTGACAGAGCAACTAAGCCCGTTTGCCACTACTAGTGAACCCACAGGCTGCAACTACTGAAGCCTACGCAATCCAGGGCCCATACTCGCAATAAGAGAAGCCACCACAACGAGCAGCCAGCACACCACAGCCACAGAGCAGCCCCTGGTGCTGCAACTGGAGAAAACCCACCTGCAGCAACAAAGCCAGCCAAAAAGAGACAGCTTAAGAAATTAATAATGCCTTCTGCTGCATACTCATACAGATAGACAAAGAAAAGCAATTTGATTCTAAAATTCATAATTTATACTAGTGAAAAAGTGTAGCACAAATTAAGTCAAGGCAACGGCACCCCACTTCAGTACTTTGCCTGGAAAATCCCATGGATGGAGGAGCCTGGTGGGCTGCAGTCCATGGGGTCGCTAAGAGTCAGACACGACTGAGCGACTTCACCTTTCACTTTTCACTTTCATGCATTGGAGAAGGAAATGGCAACCCACTCCAGTGTTCTTGTCTGGAGAATCCCAGGGACGGGGGAGCCTGGTGGGCTGCCATCTACGGGGTCGCACAGAGTCAGACACGACTGAAGTGACTTAGCAGCAAGTACTGTTTAGCACATTCAGAGACTAGGTAAGAGATTTTCAACATGCTGTACTAAGTTGCTTCAGTTGTGTCTGACTCTTTGCAAACCTATGGACCACAGCCTGCCATGCTCCTCTGTCCAGGGGACTTCCCAGGCATGAATACTAGAGACGGTTGCCACTTTCTCCTCCAGGGGATATTCCTGACCCAGGGATCAAACCTGTGTCTTCTGCATTGGCAGGCAAGTTCTTTACCACTAACGCCACCTGGGAAGCCCCAAGATTTTCAACAGGTGCCTGAATTTACTTTTTACCCACACCCAGTTATTTACATGATTATATATGATTCTTTCCAGGCTCAAGCAGGCTGAGTACTCTTTTTCCTTTCCTCTAACCAAGTTCCCTTTCCCTGAAACCTCCAGCTGACATTTTCTTTGGATCAGTATTTTGACAAAAGTCAGCTGAGCCTTCTTGAAAATTATGTGAAATATCTTAAAAGAATACCACAAGATTCCAATTTTATTAAAGAGTTCAACAAATCAGAAATGTAACAAATTGCCTCTTAGAACACTCCTATTGCCATTTTCACCCCTCTCCCCTCCGATAGTTTTTCAAATAATCTTACATGGAGTTCTAGTGATTTTAAACTCAGGTCAGCAAATGCATCTCCAAGTTGCCTTTGGGTGTGCACCATCTGGAAAAGCTGGGTCGACAGGGTCTGAGCCAGTTTTAGAATATTTTCGTATTTTTTCTTGTTATCTCTTAATATATCAATCTGAGCTTCAAGTTCAAGGTCCACAGTTCTTGATCCACGGCCCAGCTTCTCAGAGATAATTTGTCGAGTGCACTAAAAGTAGAAAGATGTATTTTGTTTAGGGGGAAAAAAAAAAGAACAAAAGATAAAAGCAGTAATCCAAAGTGCAAACGCTGAAGCAAAGGGTATACACCATTTCTGGCTTCAAACAAGCTAGCCTAACAAACTGCACACTTTCAGTTCCCTTTAGACGTTCATCAGGACTCAGAGAGTAAATTTACCGATCATGCTTATTAAGGATTTTCAAAACTTACCTAGCTGATTTATATGCTGTCAGATGAGTTCTCTCATGTAATCATATTTCAAGCTTTGTGCATTTTGGTAGATGACTTAAAACAACTGACATACTTAGCATTGATTTAAGAATACTGGACTATTAATATAGGAATAATAGGAATACCAAAACTCTCTCTCTCTTATTAGTTTCAAACGCTTTTTTCCCTTCTACCTTTCCCTTAAATAGTTGTGTGTGTGTGAGAGAGCAGGAAGAATGAAGGGAAGAAGGCAAGGAGAAAGAAGAAAGAGGCGGTGGAGAGGAGGGAAGGGGGAAGGGCAGGGAAGGAGGTAGAGATTAAAGATTTCTGAATTCTTCTTCTACTTTTGCCTAGATAAAATAGTATTAAACTGTGAAGAAATAGAGGAAAACAACAGAATGGGAAAGACTAGAGATGTCTTCAAGAAAATTAGAGATACCAAGGTAACATTTCATGCAAAGATGGGCTCGATAAAGGACAGAAGTGGTCTGGACCTAACAGAAGCAGAAAATATTAAGAAGAGGTGGCAAGAATACACAGAAGAACTGTACAAAAAAGATCTTCACGATCCGGATAATCACAATGGTGTGATCACTCATCTAGAGCCAGACATCCTGGAATGTGAAGTCAGGTGGGCCTTAGAAAGCATCACTACGAACAAAGCTAGTGGAGGTGATGGAATTCCAGTTGAGCTATTCCAAATCCTGAAAGATGATGCTGTGAAAGTGCTGTACTCAATTTGCCAGCAAATTTGGAAAACTCAGCAGTGGCCACAGGACTGGAAAAGGTCAGTTTTCATTCCAATCCCAAAGAAAGGCAATGCCAAAGAATGCTCAAATTATGGCACAATTGCACTCATCTTACACACTAGTAAAGTAATGCTCAAAATTCTCCAAGCCAGGCTTCAGCAATACGTGAGCCATAAACTTCCTGATGTTCAAGCTGGTTTTAGAAAAGGCAGAGGAACCAGAGATCAAATTGCCAACATCAGCTGGATCATGGAAAAAGCAAGAGAGTTCCAGAAAAACATCTATTTCTGCTTTATTGACTATGCCAAAGCCTTTCACTGTGTGGATCACGATAAATTGTGGAAAATTCTGAGAGAGATGGGAATCCCAGACCACCTGACCTGCCTCTTGAGAAATGTGTATGCAGGCCAGGAAGCAACAGTTAGGACTGGACATGGAACAACAGACTGGTTCCAAATAGGAAAAGGAGTACGACAAGGCTGTATATTGTCACCCTGCTTATTTATTTAACTTCTATGCAGAGTACATCATGAGAAACACTGGACTAGAAGAAACACAAGCTGGAATCAAGATTGCCGGGAGAAATATCAATAACCTCAGATATGCAGATGACACCACCCTTATGGCAGAAAGTGAAGAGGAGCTAAAAAGCCTCTTGTTGAAAGTGAAAGAGGAGAGTGAAAAAGTTGGCTTAAAGCTCAACATTCAGAAAACGAAGATCATGGCATCTGGCCCCATCACTTCATGGGAAATAGATGGGGAAACAGTAGAAACAGTGTCAGACTTTATTTTTTTGGGCTCCAAAATCACTGCAGATGGTGACTGCAGCCATGAAATTAAAAGACGCTTACTCCTTGGAAGAAAAGTTATGACCAACCTAGATAGCATATTCAAAAGCAGAGACATTACTTTGCCGACTAAGGTCCATCTAGTCAAGGCTATGGTTTTTCCTGTGGTCATGTATGGATGTGAGAGTTGGACTGTGAAGAAGGCTGAGTGCCAAAGAATTGATGCTTTTGAACTGTGGTGTTGGAGAAGACTCTTGAGAGTCCCTTGGACTGCAAGGAGATCCAACCAGTCCATTCTGAAGGAGATCAGCCCTGGGATTTCTTTGGAAGGAATGATGCTGAAGCTGAAGCTCCAGTACGTTGGCCACCTCATGAGAAGAGTTGACTCATTGGAAAAGACCCTGATGCTGGGAGGGATTGGGGGCAGGAGAAGAAGGGGACGACAGAAGATGAGATAGCTGGATGGCATCACTGACTCGATGGACGTGAGTCTGAGTGAACTCCGGGAGTTGGTGATGGACAGGGAGGCCTGGCATGCTGCGATTCATGGGGCCGCAAAGAGTCGGACACGACTGAGCGACTGAACAGAACTGAACTGATGTTACTCTCTTCTATGGTATTCTATTTCTGTTCTAGAAATGATACAAGAGCTTACAGTTTTCAATTCACTACTCAACAGTACATTATAAGAGCAACCATATACAGCATTAATATAATCATTACCATTTAAAGTTAACAAAAATATTCTAAAAAGTAATAAATAAGCATTGCAATTTTTAAAATTTGCAAATATGTTATTTTATCATGTCTTTTAAAGTTTTGGTTACAGAATTAGTATTTGTTGTAGAAGTGAAAATAATGAAGGAAATAAAAATGAATGTCCTCTTCCTTTAATTTGACTGGATAGTAGAAAACTATTAATAAGAATTTCCTCTAAACCTACATAATCCAATACATAATATTTTTAAAGTAAACATGAGAATATGCTATGCTATACATCATATCCAGAGCAGTGTTTAAGAACAAATATCTTGAAACTTTTCCTTGTCAACACATATAAATCTATTATTGTGTCCAACTCTTAGTGACCCCATGGACTATAGCCTTCCGCGCTCCTTTATCCACGGGATTTTCTAGGCAAGGGTACTGAAGTGGGTTGCCATTTCCTCCTCCAGAGGATCTTTCCAACCCAAGGATCGGACCTGGGTCTCCCGCATTGTAGGCAGACGCTTTACCATCTGAGCCACCAGGAAAGTCTATTTATCCTTTTAATGGCAACATATATGCTACTTACATTTTTCTATTTAAAATAGAAATGAATTCTCTGACACTCTCTATTATCATCAATTAAGGATCTTTACAAATAAACTTTTTAAAATAAAGCAGTTTTTTTTAAAAACAAAAAAGTAGAGAAGTTAACTGCATAGAAAG
The DNA here is from genome assembly GCA_006408695.1 of Aepyceros melampus. Classification (NCBI taxonomy): domain Eukaryota; kingdom Metazoa; phylum Chordata; class Mammalia; order Artiodactyla; family Bovidae; genus Aepyceros; species Aepyceros melampus. Next base: position 303,301 of record SJXQ01001066.1, read on the forward strand.
TGATAGGAAGGTGAAAGGCCAAACTCACAGAAGGGATAAAACTATTTCTATGGAAAACATACAAACACTCTTTGGGGATGAAAAACACATAAAGAGAAATTTAACTGCAGACTTTGTGATTTTAATGAGAGAAACATCAGCAAGTAATATTTGAAATGGTAACAAGATCAAGATATACCACTCATTTCCACTTTTCTTCCACACAAGGATTTCCCCTATGCAATAGAATATTATCAGAGGCATTTACCTACTCTTAAGCCAAAGCATGTGGTACTTTCCATAGCTATCCAGATATAATAGTCTGCTGAAAACCAAGAAGCCAGAACTCATTGAAGGAACTTGGCAGGCTGGGCAAAATGAAAGAAATGTCTACTTTTGTCTGAGTGGTCATTTTTTCACAGAAATAATGGTGATAAGCAGACAGTAAGGTCAAAGGTTTAATGAGGAAATTTTTTTTTTGTTTCCAGGAAGCTATGGCAATGGGAACAGTAAGGCAAGAGTATAAGGCATCAAATCTGGCCACCTCAAACAAGTTTTGAAACTGAACTTACAGAGCTTATATTCCAATACAGATAACTAACCACTCTCAAGGAAATCTAAGTAATCTGGAGGTGCAAATGCTACAGACAGCCTCTGTGGGGCTTTGTAAAGAAAGCTGCAGTGAGAAAACATAAAGTTGCAAGGCATCTCCCCACTCATCAGGGTCCCAGAGCAAGTTTCTCATAGGATCACCGAAAAACAGAATTTTATTTAAGTTGCCTCCTAGTAAATACTGAAATTGAAGTGCAAAATCGAAGGTATATATTATATACCTTTGGTATATATTATAAAGCAAGTTTAAAACAGAAGACAATTAAAAATTCTCAGTTCTTTACCCTTCTCCAAAGTCCCTGAAAATGCAGATGACTTACCATGATCTGTGGTCCTGTCCAGCTTTCCATATAAATTAATGATTTATTTTGAGGATAAAAGGACAAATAGAGCAAAGTTAAACAGGCAGGAAATAGCAAAAGTAAATTATTGCTCTACAGAGATTTCCTACTTGGGAGAGGATAAAATAATGATAAATAGGGTATAAAATACCACGAATCACCACCGCACAGGTCATGGATTTACAAGAAATCACTGGATACTATTAGTATTTAAATAGCACCAAGAGCTTATAATAAAACAGTTAGGAACAAGGAAAAGAGTAAGCTAATGGCAGCAAAAGACTGATACTATATTAAGAAAGTTGTTAAGACTGAAGGATAGGGAAGAAGGGAGCATAAAAGCAAATATCAGAACCTGAACAGTGGAAACAGATAAACTAGTAAATAAATAAGACAATATGGTAAGAAAGCCAGGAATGAAAGCTTAAAAGATACTGGCTTTAAGCCAACAAATATTAATTTGCTAAAGGTATGAATACTCGTGGCAAGTTCTTAAAACATTTTTAAAAAGAATTTAATGTTTGGAAGAGACATTAAATAGGTCTGAATGCTAAAACTGAGATTATTCTTTAAAAAACAAGACAGACTTCTACAAGTACCCTACATTCTATATTTGCAAAATACAAAAATGATAAACCAGAGTTTACTATTCACACTGATTCCTGCAGATGAGAAAAAATAAGAAAATAAATAAATTTTGGATTCAAACTGGAATAAAATCAGGTAGATTAAAATAATATTTTAGAAAATAGGTTCAAGGTCTAAATTTAAAATCACTTCTATAACATATTTGGTTTTAATCAACAGACTAATCTTACAGCCAATATTAGCACTTCCGTTATTAAACACCAATAAAGAAGTGCTAATATTCTCTTTGAGTAAAAGCTTTAAAGTGTCTGCCAGAGAACAGAAACAGAAGAAATTAAAAACAAAAATCATGAAGAAACTAAATCCATGAAAGAGAATCAAAGTCATAGCCAGAATCAAATTCCTCAGAGTACGATGGATAATAAGCACAAATCAGAATCAACACTTGAAGGATTATCCTAATGACAATGAATGTCTTATGTCGGCTCATAATTTGGACTAAAAAGGTTAAAAAGACAGAAGAACAGAGTTGGATGTCAGTCCAGACACATTGAGCTACAAATTCCACAAAATCATGTAAGCTAGGACTTTCTCTCTTTTGACTTAGATTGAGATACACAAATATTCTAATGAAAAAAATTTTTCAGTAAAAATAAAATGATCACTCTCAAAGAATGACAACTCCTTCACATAGTACTATGCCATGTGTATACATTATGAAGTCTGGTTATTTTCAATAACAGAAAATCTGAATGTGGTATATTAATGTAGAAAAAAAGTAAAAGTGTTAGTTGCTCAGTCGTGTCCAATTCCTTGCGACCCTATGGACTCCTACAAACCACCAGGCTCCTCTGTCCATGAATTCTCCAGGCAAGAATACTGGAGTAGGTAGCCATTCCCTTCTTCAGGGGATCTTTCTGACCTAGGAACCAAACCTGGGTCTCCTGCATTGCAGAAGGGTTCTTTATCATCTGAGCCACCTGGGAAGCCCCCTGTTAAGGTAGAGATAACTATAAACTAATAATGATCCAACTCTGATTACTTTAGAAGTAAAAGAAGAAAAGAACAGTTGATAAACACACACATACAGGAAAAGAAAAAAAGATAAGCAACAGGAAACCACAACTGACACAAGAGAGGAAGGCCAAAATGACAAAAAATTAAACTTGATAATTTGTCAAATTAGGATTATTAGGATTTGGTTCAAAAATAAGACCTGTATTCTTTAGGCTCAAGATGTGTGGCTAAATTTCAGGAATAAATGAACAAAGGAATGACTGAATAAACGAATTTAATAAATAAATAAGTGAGACTCAGTCTGGTATGAAAGATAAACAAGTGAAATAAAAGGGAGTATGAAGGGGAGCTTCAGGCAGTGGGCAAATACAGAACAAAGCTGTAGAGATGTGAGAAAGCACAGCTTGTTTAGGAAATCTCTGGATAAGCTGGTGTGGGCCACGAGATCTGCGGGTGGAAGAGAGGAGCAGCAGGATAAAAACGGAAAGGTAGATGGGGACCGAGGGACGGAATTATGCAAACCGAACCATGTCAGGCAGAGAAGAGTCTGTAGGATGAAATAATTTGTTGAGAAGCTACTAGAGCAATGTAAGAGAATAATCACATGGCTGTGAGGCTAAGGTGGAGCAAGGATAAAGTCAAATAATATTAAAGAGGGGGAGTCCATTTAATAATTAACTAGGCAGGTGGAATCAGTGAGAAGATGAAGTAGACATCTGAATATCTGGATGAACTGCTGTGATATGAAGGAGTACAAAAGAAAAAACAGTATTCATGGAATGAGAGAATCCACATCCTTGAGAAAAGGGGTAATGGGCAAATAGAATATCCTGAATAAGAACAGTTCAGCAGGCATCAACTTTTGATGGCTACCACGGGCATTTCTCAGTTCTACATTGAGCTAAATAATTTTTGGAAAGTTTCATGCAGCAGTTTCAGGGCACTTTTATCATCTTCAGAAAACCTGTACTTTTGTGGAAAATTGCAGATCATACTTTAAAAATAATAACTGAAAAGATAAATGCACTTCTGTATTGCTCTTTAGAAGATACATGAGACACTCCTGTATAAAAATACAGACAATTCCTGATTGACAAACCAGTAAGCCCACTACCAATTCACAAATAGAGTGAGTGTTAACGCTGATGCTCTAAACAGAACTGTTAGGTTTTTCATCCACTTTAACTATTCTATGAATTCTACTGTCTCATCCCTGTTAAGATTCAAAGGCACTAAGTAAATTTGGGGTTTGAGCTATCTATTTGTAACACATCAAATTTAGCTGTATTGCTTTAGAGTAAATTTTGCTTATTTACTTTAGGAGAATGTAAGAAAACTAATCAATACTTACTCTGAAGCAATACACTTAACAACAACAAATCTTTGAAATCCAACTCATAAACTGTCTGTACAGTTTAGTGCTTAGTTATTACAGTAAGATCAGAGAATTTCAAACTTTGGAAAACTAATATACCTCTCTTGACATTCTGCTGCTATAAAGTATCAAAAAAGATGGAGGCTGTGACAAACATATCTACGGCAGTTCTACAGCTAAATGTGCTCCCAGACAACATGTCTCTTCTTTAATTATGTGTTATCTGTCAGTTAATAAGAACTTTAATAATAAGGGGCTTCCCTGGTGGCTCAGAGTTAAAGCGTCTGCCTCCAATGCGGGAGACCCGGGTTCGATCCCTGGGTCGGGAAGATTCCCCTCGAGAAGGAAATGGCAATCCACTCCAGTATTCTTGCCTGGAGAATCCCATGGACGGAGAAGCCTAGTAGGTTACAGTCCATGGGGTCGCAAAGAGTCGGACACGACTGAGCGACTTCACCTTCAATAAGAACTTTAGTAGCTCTTTTTAGAACTCAACCTACTGACTTTTTAAACTACATTTATGCAAGATCAGTAAGACAAAATACTTTATTTTAAATTGTATATTTATTTTTAAAGAGCATTATTCTCTCCTATACATTTATATAATTGCAAAATAATAATTTGAGTAACATTCAAATGAAATTCTTAGAGCTACTTGGGATGGAAACATTTTAAAAAATTACAAACCTTGTAGGTATTCAGACTCCATTTTCTAACAAGTTCTAACTTTTCCATTGCAGGATTTTTAGTTTCATCTGCTAGAATAACTGGACCACTTTTTGTCTGTGTTCTCTGGCCACCTGTAACATCAGAACAAAAGATAAAAATGCAAACCACACCGACAAGTAGAAAAAAAAACAAAATACTGATGCAGTTCAAATTAAACTACTTGTGCATTTAAAGAAATAAGAAGGTTCCCACAAAGTAAAGGACTAGAACTTGGAATCATATTAAGGATGATTTTCTGATACTGTAAAAAAAAAAAAAATCTTTGATTTGTACATCTTCTTTAAAAAAAAAAAAATGCCGCAATAGGCCTTCTTCTCTAAACTGCTATTTACTTCAAGGAAGATAAAATTTCCACAATTTATCTTATAACCTAATAATTCTTTAAAAATTGTCATTAAAAATCTGAAAGGCTCACACTCTTCACGGTGATCTCCCTTCATTATACGACACAGAAGAGAGCAACAACATACCAAAACTTTGGAGGGTCTAAAAATACTGTAACTTTAGACAGTCATCAAAAATAGCTTGCTGTAGTATAAGAGGTTTTGTTAAAACAAGACCTTCATTTGCCTCATTTTTCCCTCAAGAAACCCAGCACGTCCCCCAAAGCCACAATTAATACAGGCAGTATAGAGCCCTGATAATGTATTACTCCAACAATTAAGAAATTATGACATAACAGCAACTCCACAACTATACAGTTCCTCACAGTAAAATATTTTTCACAGAAGAACATATTTAGTAACATTTATGATGCTAATAACTTGGAATAGAAACATCATAATTTTAAAATAACAATTTTTTAAAAAGACAAGAGAAAACATTTTATAAAATGGTTTTAAAAGGTTAGAGTCGGCAAAAATTTCTTCTCTCACCCCTACAGCCAGGCCAGGCTTTACCACAGTTTTACCATTATTTAAGAAGGAGAACAGTATATAAAATCAAATGCATTTAAGAGTTTACAAAATTCTCACATAAACAAAATATAAAATATTAACATTTCATATAAAAAGAAACAGAGTTTACTTTCTGCCCGGTTTTTATAGTCCAGCAATATTAAAGTGAAAAGCAAATCCAATGCAAAGAAATAGGTTTTTCCCAGTACATTTCACTTGGCATAACTGGAAAATTACATAGTATTTTGATGCAATTTGACAACTAGTTGTTAAGTCAAAGTTGAAAAAAGGAAGACACAACCTTTTCTACTTGATTCATTCCAAATAATGAACAACCCAATTGTTGAAAGTCCTTTTTATTTAACTGAAAAAAGATGGCAGAGCTGTAAAGCCAAGAGATTAGGATCAAATAAGTAAAGCAACATTTTCCAGAGCAAAGAAAAGAAAGGTAGATTAAAAATGAATCAAACTTTAATGTGTTTTTTTCTTGTAAAGTTAATTAAATTTCATGTTTGAGATTGTGCCTAATAAACTTTGAAAAGCCAGAAAGATAAGCTATGGCTAGAGAGATTACTTTCCTTATTGTTAAGAGAAAAAAAAGGCAGCCACCAAAAAAGCCAGAATAACACACACCTAAGAATATAAAGCAAGGGATATGAAACTGAGTGAGTTAGTTTAGCTTCAGCAGTAGCAGAAGGGCTTTATCCAATCAGGGCAGTGAATACCTGCAGGAACAATTAAATCACTTCCTTGCTGAGTCAGTCGACTAGCTGCCACCCTGCTAGGAGACATAACAGATGGCAGAGGCGGTGCTGGGGAACCTGAAAAGGGCAGACATTTCACTGTGAAAATGCTTCTCTCCCTCCACACAATATACATTTTGAATATAGCTGTACTGACATTTCTTTTATAATATTCAAAAAAAGGATTAAAAGCTGGGAACTAATATACTTGCTTTCATGCCAAAATGGATGCTACCAGGATGAGCTCTAATATAAACTCTTCATAGAACTATTAGAGCCAAACAAAATACATAAGTGTAAGAAGAAATTTGGTAAGATCATGTTTAATCAGTACTTTACCTGGACTTTGCTATTTTCAAATCAATTAAAAGTATGTGATTAAAGGACACAGCTGAATGGTTTTAAAGCTTAACTCAACATTTTATAACTTGCTACTCTAACATAGGTAGGAAAGCTCTTCAAGTAGAAATCCAAAGGCATAACACTTATATCAAATTTATCATTAACATTCACAGAAATGTGAATGCATCACCCTTCAGAGAAATTATAGCCAAAAATTTCAAATCATAAATCAAGTTATCACCTAGTACAGATTACTGCTACTCATAGTATGGATGCAAAGGGTTTCCATCAATTATGTCATCTCAGAGCTAATCAGAAATACAGACCTACTTAGCTAGAATCTGCATTTTCACAAGATCTTCAGGTGATTTGTATGTGTTTTGAAACCTGAGAAGTGATAATACAGAGTTATTCTGATTAATCATAAGACTTCTGCAGCTTTTAAAACATACCTGAGACATTCCACACGATCTACTGATTATCACCGAAACAGGTTATCTTTAGAGCTTTTCCGGGGCAGGGGGGAGCTTTAGCTTTTTTATTAGATTGATTTTCTGCTTTTATTTATTAGATAAATAAAAATAGCATATATTTAAGGTATAGAAAGTGATTTTTTGATATATGTATACATGTGAAATGATTACATCCATCACCTCACATAGTTACCATCTTTGTGTGTGTGGTGAGGAAACCTGAGATCAGCAAATGTCAAGTATACATTATTATTAACCACAGTCACCATGCTACTCATTAGGCAACAGTAGTTTTTTAAAAGCTACTTATTCTCAAACACAGCTAAGTTTGAGAACCTGAGGAAAGAATACAATTTTGGAATGAAACACACTGAGTTTTAAAATTCTAACTCTGGGTTTGAAATTCTGGCTCTATTTATCAAATAGTACCAGGAACACCCTGGCAAATTACTCAACATCTCTGAGCCTTAATTCTTTTAAAAAGTAAGAAATGGCAACACACTCCAGTGTTCTTGCCTGGAGAATCCCAGGGACGGGGGAGCCTGGAGGGCTGCTGTCTATGGGGTCGCACAGAGTTGGACACGACTGAAGCGACTTAGCAGCAGCAGCAGAAAAACTCAGTACCCAACATTGTTGCTAATGTCCAGCATAAAACTGTACAGCTTCAATTGACCATTTTAAATTCTAAAGGTTGTATGTCTTTAGGGAAGTGACCATTGAAAAGAAACTGAAAAAATTATTAACATCCTTCACATTTAGCTGAATATATTTTAATGTTTCTAAGATAATTTTATTACAACTATACTCTTCCAGTTTTCTAAAAACACGTATCAAATTCATAATTAAAATATTCCAATAAGAATGAATGTTAACTTTCTCATACCCCAGATATACTAAGTTCTGATCAGGAACAGTCACCAGTTTTAACAATATGGAATACTTAATCTGGACTGAATCTAACATTAAAATCCAAAACACACAATGTATCTAAATAGAATGGCATTACCTTTCAAAATGAGATACCTATCTTTCATAAAAAAATTCTGTTGAACCACAAAAATTTAAAACTGGAAGGGACAACAGAAATCAACTAGTCTGACGCTAAACTACAAGAAAAAAGGCTCAGAGAGGTTTAAACAACAACTTATTAGCTTCTCAGATGTTCTGAATCCATACCATATATCTCCATTATTAAATTCAATACAAAAAACATCAATCCATAAATTACTTGTTAAGCTGGAAGGCATTTAATGGATTATCCAATGCAATCACTATTTTAAACAAAAACTCTATCTCTACTATTACATAAAGAAGAGTTCAATAAACAACGACTACTATAATTCCATTTCGTGATAATCCCAGGAACAGAGCTGTGTTGTTCTGGCTATTATTGTTTATTAATCTTGCATAAGAAATAATCCCATGATTTAACATGAGATATGTATAACATATATGTCACAAGTGATACAGAACTTTCCAAACTAAAGTAGCAAAAAACGCAGTGCTGAGGTAAGTAGATACCTTCAACTATTTGCTTTACTTTCAAGGGTTAATTGTTCTCTGTATCTTCAAATCTTTAAGTCAGACTAATTTAGTTACTAAAATCACTCACAATAATAAGTAAATCATTCCAACAACAATAATTCTTAAAACTCTAGGCTTTTGCTAATGGATGAAATTTGGAGAATTATCTCAGCTTTCTCTCAACACATGTCTAGGAATATGAATAGTGTGTATGCAACGATCAAAACCCCACTAAAGCAAAACTCAGATACCAAGAGCAACTCACTCTTAAGAGCTTTGATTTATTCATGGTTTCCACTGTTATTGATTCTACCATGTTATTTCTTGGGTAGATTTCAATATTTATTGTTACACTGAATTTAAGCACAATTTCTTCTAAATTTGCCCCAGAGATGGAAAAATAAATGGTAATAGAGTCCTTACAAAGTTATCATTCAGTCATTTTCCCAGAAGGCTAACAGAGCCCCAACTCCTCTAACATTTTTTCATGAGACATATATCCTAAATTCTGTTCACTTAAAAAGGCTTTCTTATCTCTTCTTGCTATTCTCTGAAACTCTGTGGTTGGTTGGGTATATATTTCCCTTTTTCTTCTGCCTTTCACTTCTCCTCTTTTCTAAGGTATTCTTAATGCTTTCTCAGACAACCACTTTTATCTTCTTGCATTTCGTTTTCTTGGGATACCCAACTGAATGCAGAGTTCCAGAGAACAGCAAGGAGACATAATAAAGCCTTCCTCAGTGATCAATGCAAAGAAATAGAGGAAAACAATAGAATGGGAAAGACTAGAGATCTCGTCAAGAAAATCGGATACCAAGGGAATATTTCATACAAAGATGGGCTCAATAAAGGACAGAAAGGACAGAAACAGTACGGATCTAACAGAAGCAGAGGAGACTAAGAGGTGGCAAGAATCCACAGAACTATCATATCATGATGGTGTGGACACTCACCTAGAACTAGACATCCTGAAGTGTGAAGTCAATCAGGCCTTAGGAAGCATTACTACGAACAAAGTTAGTGGAGGTCATGGAATTCCAGCTAAGCTATTTCAAGTCCTAAAAGATGATGCTATTAAAGTGCTGCACTCAATATGTGCAAATTTGGAAAACTCAGCAGTGGCCACAGGACTGGAAAAGATCATTCCAATCCCAAAGAAGGGCAATACAAAAGAATGTTCAAACTACCACACAACTGTACTTATTTCACATGCTAGCAAGGTAATGCTCAAAATCCTTCAAGCTAGACTTCAACAGTATGTGAATTGGAACTTCTGGATGTAAAAGCTAGATTTAGAAAAGGCAGAAGAATCAGAAGCCAAATTACCAACATCTACTGGATCATAAAGAAAGCAAGGGAATTTCAGAAAAACAACCGTTTCTGTTTCATTGACTATGCTAGAATTCTTTGACAGTGTGGATCACAACAAACTGTGGAAAATTCTTAAACAGATGGGAATACCAGACCACCTTACCTGTCTCCTGAGAAACCTGCATGCAGGACAAGAAGCAGTTAGAACCAGGCATGGAAAAATGAACTGATTTAAAATTGGGCAGGAAGTATGACAAGGCTGTATACTGTCACCCTGATTATTTAACTTATACGCATAGTACATTATGTTAAATGTCAGACTGGAATGAATCACAAGCTGGAATCAAGACTGTGAGAAGAAATATCAACAACCTCAGATATGCAGATGTATGACTCTAATGACAGAAAGTGAAGAGGAACTAAAGAGCCTCTTGATGAGGGTAAAAGGAGAGAGTGAAAAACCTGGCTTAAAACTCAAAATTCAAAAAAGCAGACACATCACTTTGCCAAGAAAGGTCCATATAGTCAAAGCTATGGTTTTTCCAGTGGTCATGTACAGATGTGAGAGCAGGACATAAAGAAGGCTGAGCGCTGAAGAACTGTTGCTTTCAAATTGTGCTGGAAAAGACTCTTGAGAATCCCTTGGACAGCAAGGAGACCAAACCAGATAATCCTAAAGAAAATCAACCCTGAATATTCATTGGAAGGGCTGATTCTGAAACTGTAGCTCGAACACTTTGGCCACCTGATGCGATCAGCTAACTCAGGGGAAAAGACCCTGATGGTAGGAAAGATTGAGGGCAGAAAGAGAAGGGGGCAACAGAGGATGAGATGGTTGGATGGCATCACTGACTCAATGGACATGAGTTTGAGCAAACTCCAGGAGACAGTGGAGGACAGGGAAGCCTAGCATGCTGCAGTTCATGGGGGTTGCAAAGAGCTGGACACGGCTTAGCAACTGAACAACAATAAGAACATATTCTAAATTTTAAACATGAGAAAATCATGTTCATTCTAATTTATGTATACATGCCTCAAAACAAGGACAGTTAACTACAACTTTCTAGTAAATGCTTAACAATTCTGAGTATGACAGAATGATTATCTTTTTAACATACTAATTGTGTAGCTTGTTTTAAAAAGTGTTTTATAAAGTCAATTCAAAGAGACATAAATTACTGCCATTATCACAAAACATACTTTTTATTCCAATCTGAGGGACTGCAATGGATCTACAGGCAAGTGATACTGACTGGCACTTTCCTGTTCATGTAAACAGGTTACAATGCCAGCTGACTCTGATTATTGTGTATACTATTCTGTTTAGGGGGAAAGGATAAAACCAAATGTCAGCTGAATAATTTTACTAAAAATCTTCAAATATCTTAATTGTAAAAGTCTTTTTTTTTTAAATTCTATGTTGACATTTAAATTTGGAAATTGTGACTGGTTGGAAAATGTCACGCAAAGTGTGCCTTGTGTCTTCAAAGGTTCATAATCTTAGGCAATTGGTCAACCTTCTCAAATTCAAAGTTATTCAAAGTTATTCGAGCTATTCAAAGTTATTCAAAGCCTAGAGAACACCATCACAATGCTATGCAGTGACTACTGAGATACTGATGCACGTGTTGCTTTTCTGTATCTTTATTTTTGTGAACATAAGAATGAAAAGGGTAAGAAAAACACATGTCAGTAGAGAGCCCACTCATTTTGTAGAAGACAGTATACTGGGTCACCCTAAACGCCTATTTCTAGGATCCATTTAAGCAAGGAATATATTTTAAAATATAAGCTGTTTCTCACTAAAATATTGGCCATTAGTATAATAAAATATAGAATACTGCAAGAGGGCTAAGGAGTAAAAGGCATGGAGATATTTTTTTCAACTTGTGAAATTATAATACAGTATTAAAAGATGCTTGGAAGAAAGATCCTTGGAAGAAAAGCTACGACACTAGGTCTGTATAGTCAAAGCTATGGTTTTTCCAGTAGTTATGTATGGATGTGAGGGTTGGACTATAAAGAAAGCTGAGCACTGAAGAACTGATGCTTTTGAACTGGAGAAGCATTGGAGAAGACTCTTGAGGGTCCCTTGGAATGCAAAGAGATCCAACCAGTCCATCCTAAAGGAAATCAACCCTGAATATTCATTGGAAGGACTGATGCTGAAGCTCCAATACTTTGGCCACCTGATGCAAAGAAGTGACTCACTGGAAAAGACCTTGATGCTGGGAAAGATTGAAGGCAGGAGGAGAAGGGGACGACAGAGGATGAGATGGTTGGATGGTATCACTGACTTGACAGACCTGAGTCTGAGCAAGCTCCAGGAGTCGGTGATGAACAGGGAGGCCTGGCGTGCTGCAGTCCATGGGGTTGCAGAGTCGGACACAATTGAACTGAACTTAATGCAATATTAAAATTAAAATACTTCATGAACATCCAACTATTGCTACTTTAACTAGAGCTCTGTCAAGAAAACAATCATTTTTATATCCACATGATTTTATTTTCTTTCACTTGTGTAAAAATGAAAAAATATCTAAAAAGGTTATTACAGGCAAGAGTATTTAAAAAGGAAGTATTTTTCTTTATATTAAAAAAGAAAAAAACACATACATGGGATGTATGCAGAAAAGAGCTAACATACTAGGTCTAACTACTTACCTTTGAAAAGACCAGTTTATAAAAGATTGGCCCTCAACTGGCATCTGAGAACTTTAATTTCGGAGTGATTCTCCCCATTCCCAGAATTTTGTACGACTTGTTCACTATGCCTAAACTGCCCAGACAAACAGTATGGTTTATGCTTTCCTTCTGGGAGTCTGGAGTCTGGCACATGCTAGGCAGAGGGTGTCTAAGTGACCAATCTCCAGTAAGAACCCTGCGGCTGCTACTGCTGCTAAGTCACTTCAGTCGTGTCCGACTCTGTGCGACCCCATAGACAGCAGCTCACCAGGCTCCCCTGTCCCTGGGATTCTCCAGGCAAGAACACTGGAGTGGGTTGCCATTTCCTTCTCCAATGCATGACAGTGAAAAGTGAAAGTGAAGTTGCTCAGTCGTGTCCGACTCTTAGCGACCCCATGGACTGCAGCCCACCAGGCTCCTCCGCCCCTAGGCACTAATTCATCTTCCTTGGGCAGCAACATTCCACATTTGTTGTCGCAGCTCTGCTGGCAGAGTTAAGCATGTCCTTTGTGACTGGGCTGGGAAAGGACCCCAGTCTTCACCGCAGGCGCCCTTTGCCTTTGCCGACTGTGCTCGGCATACCTCTGCTACAATCACAGTCTGAATTATGACTATACACTGAGTCCTGTTAGTCTTCTTTGAAAATTACTTTATTGGAGGGTGCTCTTTGGAGAGCTCTGACACAGCATATATAGTGAGAAAAATAAAAGTTTCATTTTCTAATTGCTTTGAAATAAGATATACGTATTTATACAAATCAATATTGACAAAATTTTGTGGTTACCACTAAAATAATTTAAATCTGCATTCTTGATATAATTTTTGAGTTTTTATTTCGGTATTTTAAAACCAATTTTCAAGTAGTAATCAGTGAAATTATTATGCACACTGATCTGTTTATATAAAGACAACTATTAAAACAATTCCTAAATTAAAGAAAAAAGGATTATGTTTATAATCAGTGTTTTGTCATGAAATCAAAGTTCTCAGCTCTAATAAAGGTAGCATTTGGTGACTTTCTCCCATGTTCTACCCCACTCATCTTTAAAAATAATGGGTTCCTTACCTTGAAATGCTCCTGCTTCAATAACCCCTTCTTTGGTACTGTCAAAGCCATGAGATGTGATTTGCGTTTCTGAGAGACCAAGTCCAGCTGGTAATGAACGCTTCAAATCCTTAGCAACATTTGAATAAAAGAGAAAATCTTATAAAACACCTCCCATCACATAGAAGTTCAACATAATCATGTCCTTTTAATCACAGGGTGAACTATTTTTCTCTCTACTACGTAGTATTCCCTTATGCTGTCATGGCGGCCCCAGATGATGTGTATCTGCAGCAAACTAAGCAAGGCTTGCTACAAGAGACAGAGTACGCCAAAGAGAAAACAGCTTCATTAGTTTAGACTTAAGCATCAGACAGATATTAAAATTCAATTTCAAATTTTGAATCTTCTGATACATATGGAAAATCGTTTCAAGGACAGAATTAAGATGACTAAAAAGTCATGTCTAGTATTAAAAAGCTCACTGATGTCTAATGTCATCTTGATGAGCCTTCGGTGATGTTTAACATAAATCATTTACTTGCAATATTAAGTTTCCCTTTGATTTGCAGGTCAGCCAGGTAAACAGGGCTTCAATCAGTGTGAGGCAAAGAAAATTTCTTGTGATTTAGATTTATTTTAAACGACTGATATTTGCCAACCTAACTGCAATTTAGCTTCTAACTGTAATAAATACAATATTTGACATTCAGTCTTACAGTAAAAGGAAAGAGAGAAAGCCACGAACACAGATTTTCAACTAAAAGCTTTCTTGCCTCTGGCTTGGACATGAGGAATTACCCAATTCTCATCATCAGTCTATGACTGGACCCTGTTGGTTCTTCATGACAACGATGAGTTAGTGATACACTAAAAGATGTCTTTGAAATTCTTCCTTAAGGCCCTATTCCACCACATATAATGTACAGCTATAATCTGAAACTCCAGCAACCTTCACACAGGAACTTTTCTGATTATCCAGTTTTATTTTTCTCATAGTGATTATCACTAACATATTCAATAAATATTTGTTGGACAAATAAATGAATTTGTTAAATAAACTAAGGGACAACATCATATAGTTTAAGAAGTTGCAGGCTTCTGTGGCGGATCAATGTAAGGAATCCACCTGCCAACACAGAAGACACAGGCTTGACCGTGGGTCTGGGCAGATCCTCACGCCGCAGAGCACCCAAGGCCATACGCCACAGCTGCTGAGCCTGTGCGCTCAAGCCTGGGGGCCACAGCCACTGAGGCCCGCAGGCCCCAGAGCCTGCGCTGCACAGCGAGAGAGGCCACCACAACGACAAGTCCACGCACCACGATGAGACAAACGCCTGCACAGCGGCGAAGACCCAGCACACCCCAAACCAACCAACAGAGCTGCTATAGCCATAAGCTCACTTTAAAATTCATTGAGTATCTGCTTATTCTTACTCTGTTAGACTTGCTGGGCAAAGAAAAAGATAATGTAAGAGAGAGACAAGATATACAAACATTAATATAAAAGTTGAACTTGGTGCCAAAGTAAAGACAGTATCAGAGGAATTTGGAATAGGGGCTAAGTCCAGGAGAACCGGACAGGAAAAGAAAAAGTACTTCTTGGAACTCTGAAATATAGAGGACTTATTTATTCATTCAATCAACATCTACTGAGCACCAAGTTCACGACAGCCACTGCTCTAGACACTACATATGGAGCGCTGCAGGGAACAGACCCCCTCTGTGCAGCAGACGCACTTGAGGCGTGATGGAAGGGGGAGACTGAAGTAAATACATGTGTCTCAGGGACGATGCCCTACTGTACAAATACAGGTGACCCTTGAAAAGCACAGGTTTGAACTGTGTCCCCTTATATGCACTTTTTTTTTCAATAAATAGGATTGTAGTGCAGTACTACAAGATCCAAGGTGGTTGACTCCTCAGAGGCTGAACTGTGGACACAGAGAACCAAAGGAAAAGTTATACAAAAATTTGACTGTAGGTAGGGTGGACACCCAACCCACAGTTCAAGCATAAACTGTAATAAGTAGTAAGTTTAATTTTTTAAGGCAGGGTAAGAGGGATGCAGAGTGACAGGCAAAGGGTGCTACTCTGGATGGGCTATTCAGGGAAGGTCTATCTGAAGAGGTAAAATGTGCACGGAATTCTAACAGAATGAGGGACCGAGCCACATGGTGCATGTGGGAAAAGAGCAGTGATGCAAAAGGCCATAATGAAGCTCTGCTTCCTGACTAAATGACAGACACACAGCATCCACTGGACTGTGGATTCACGCCACTGTTATGAAGCTCACCGTTTCAAAGCATGTAATTCTGTGGGGTTTGTATGTTTACAGGTTGTGCAGACATCATTATCTAATCATCTTCATCACCCCAAAAAGAAACTGTACCCATTAGAGGGTACCCATTTCCACCTTTCCCCAGCCCCTCACCAACACTAACACATTTTCTGTGTATTGCTTACTCTAGTTGTTATCATTGTTGTTCAGTCACGGCCAACTCTTTGCAACCCCATGGACTGCAGCACACCAGGCTTCCCTGTCCATCACCAACTCCCGGAGCTTACTCAAATTCATGTCCAGTGAGTCGGTGATGCCATCTAACCATCTCATCCCCTTGTCGTCCCCTTCTCCTGCCTTCAATCTTTCCCAGCCAGCATCAGGGTCTTTTCCAATGAGTGAGCTCTTCGCATCAGGTGGCCAAAATATTGGAGCTGCAGCATCAGTTCTTCCAGTGAATATTTAGGGTTGATTTCTTTAGGAATAAGTGGCTTCATGTTCTTGCTGTCAAGGAACTCTCAAGAATCTTCTCCAGCACCACAGTTTGAAAGCATCAATTCTTCAGTGCTCAGCCTTCTTTACAGTCTCTCTCTCACATCCATACATGACTACTGGAAAAACCATAGCTTTGACCATACAGACCTTTGTGGGCAATGTGATGTCTCTGCTTTTTAAAAGGCTGTCTAGGTTGGTCATTGCTTTTCTTCCAAGGAGCAAGTGTCTTTTAATTTCATGGCTGCAGTCATCATCTGCAGTGATTTTGGAGCCCAAAAAAATAGTCTGTCACTGTTTCCCCATCTATTTGCCAGGAGGTGATGGGACTGGATGCCATGATTTTTGGTTTTTGAATGCTGAGTTTCAAGCCAGTTTTGGACATTATTCTATGTTCCTGGCTAGGTCAGATAGTAACTCTGTTTAACTCTTCAAGGAACTGTCAGAACTGTCTTCTGAAAGGGTTGTACCATTTCACATTCCCAAAAGCAATGTATGAAGGTTCTAATTTATCCACATTTTCATCAATATTTCTTATTATCTGTCTTTCTGACTACCATCAACTAGGCAGGTGTGAAGCAGCATCTTACTGAAGTGATGATTTACATTTCCCTGATGACTAATGATGCTGAGCATCTTTACATGTGCTTATTTGCATTTGAACATCTCCCCTGGAGAAATGTCTAGTCAAATCTACTGCCCCATTTTTCACTGGGGCATGTATCATTTCACTGATACAGATAAAAATCACTTACAGTCACATGACTTATATTTTTTCCCCACTTTCTTGGCTGTTCACTTTCTTCATGGTTTTCTTTGAAGCACAAAAGTTTTAAATTTTGATTAAGTCTGATTTACCTATTCATTTTTTTGTTGCTTATGATTTTGGCATCATATTTAAGAAACTAAAGTGCCTAATCCAAGGTTATAAAGATTCACCACTAAGTTTTTCTTCTAAGAGTTTTATAGTTTTAGCTCTTGCATTTAAGTCATAGATCCATTTTCAGTTAATTTCTAACTATGGTGAGGGCGACAGTGTCGGTCTGCATTCAACTTCATTTTTCGCATGTGGATATCCAGTTGTCCCGGAACCATTTCTTAAAGACTATTCTTTCCACGGGCTTCCCAGGTGCCACTAGTGGTAAAGAACCCACCTGCTAATTCAGGAGATGTGAGAGATGCAGGTTCAATCCCTGGGTCAGGAAGATGCCCTGGAGGAGGGTATGGCAACCCACTCCACTGCTCTTGCCTGGAGAATCTCATGGACAGAGGAGCTTGAAGAACTACAGTCCATGGAGTCACAAAGAGTCAGACACAACTGAAGTGACTTAGCACACACGCTTTCTTTCCACATTGAAAACTGTCTTGGCACCCTTGCTGAAACTCAACTGACCATAAATGTAGGGTCTATTTCTCTACTCTCAATTCTGTTACACTGATCTGTATGTCATCCTTAAGTCAGTACCATATTGTTCCGATTACTGTAGCTTTGTGGTAGTAAGTTCTGAAATCAGAAGTAATGAGTCCTACAACTCTGTTCTTCTTTTTCAATTCTCTGGGCATTCTGCATCCTTTGTGTCTACATCTGATCAGTTTGTCAACTGCTACAAAAAAAAGAAAAAAGCCAGTTGCGATTCTGATAGAGACTGTGCTGAATCTGATCAATTTCGGGAGATTCCCATCTGATCCATGAACGTGAGATGCCCTTCCATTTATTTAGAGCTTTTTTAACTTCCTTCCACGATGTTCTGTAGTTTTTAGAAAGATCTCACAGGCCACAGGGCATCTTGGCCTGCCTGCCCAAGAGCCCACACTTCTCCAGAGCTCGAGAAGAGGCTACCACCGTGACAAGCCCCACGTGCTGCAACTGGAGAGAGAAGCCCCACTCATCGCAGCCAGAGAAAGCCTATACCCAGGAACCAAGTCCCAGCAGCAATCACAAAGATAAAAAACAAAATTAAAAAAAAGTAAGATAATATGGGCAAGATACCCAGTACATACTTTTTGGCACTCAGTTGAAGTTAGCCATCGCACTCCTCTGTTAAAATCATCTTTCCAACTATCAGTGCTATCAGTAATAATCACAATAGCAAACATTTCTCGAGAATTTACTATGTGCCAAGGATTGTTCTAAGCACTTTACATACAGTCAATCCTCACTCTGCATGACAGGGCAAGATCAAGATTGTAAAATTAAACAAGCAGGTCAAAACCATGCAAAGTGGTTAACAGGAAAAATCGATCATTCCATGAACTTCAAAAATTCATCTCAAAACTTTAAAGATTCTTTCCTTGCTTATGTTTTTAAGTGAGCTTTCATTAAGTTCCTCTGGTTCAAATCTAGAGCTCCTCCAACAGGGCAGCAGTGCCAACAGACCTATGGGTCAGCTATTTCCTCTATGACTCGTTTAGGTCTGTCTGATCTGAATTTCACTCCTTCCACCGTTACCCTTTTTTACTTCTTTGCTGCACTTGTATCTTTGTTCACCCATGCCCTTTTGCTTATCCACTTCTGTAAAATATCACATGGGTTTATGAGCAAGATACAAGGTGATAACACAGCCACATGATTTGCTATCTGTGTGTGAAATGAACAGCAAATACAGTGACCATCACCAAAAGACTTTGAAAGTGACATGCTTACACAACAATCATGATGTGCGTTGGTATTCACATGGCCATTTATAGGCTAAGACCAACAGTGCAGCAGTGCCAACAGACCTATGGGTCAGCTATTTCCTCTACGACTCGTTTAGGTCTGTCTGATCTGAATTTCACTCCTTCCACCGTTACCCTTTTTTACTTCTTTGCTGCACTTGTATCTTTGTTCACCCATGCCCTTTTGCTTATCCACTTCTGTAAAATATCACATGGGTTTATGAGCAAGATACAAGGTGATAACACAGCCACATGATTTGCTATCTGTGTGTGAAATGAACAGCAAATACAGTGACCATCACCAAAAGACTTTGAAAGTGACATGCTTACACAACAATCATGATGTGCGTTGGTATTCACATGGCCATTTATAGGCTAAGTTTGTATTTTATACTACTGCTGCTGCTGAGTCGCTTCAGTCGTGTCCGACTCTGCGCGACCCCATAGACGGCAGCCCACCAGGCTTCCCCATGCCTGGAATTCTCCAGGCAAGAACACTGGAGTGGAGTGCCACTGCCTTTTCCGTGTACTTTATACAATTACACTTAATACAATGTGGTGACAGCAATCTGAGCTGTGGTGTTGAGGACAGGCATTATTTAATTAAACCACAGCAACCAAAACTAGAAGAAGGCAATGGCACCCCACTCCAGTACTCTTGCCTGGAAAATCCCATGGACAGAGGAGCCTGGTGGGCTGCAGTCCATGCTATCGCTAAGAGTCGGACACGACTGAGCAACTTCACTTTCACTTTTCATTTTCATGCATTAGAAGGAAATGGCAACCCACTCCAGTGTTCTTGCCTGGAGAATCCCAGGGATGGGGGAGCCTGGTGGGCTGCCGTCTATGGGGTTGGAAAGAGTCGGACACAAATGAAGCAACTTAGCAGCAGCAGCAGCAACCAAAATTAATACATTTGGAACTATAAAAGGAAGAACTGCCTAAAATAACCTCATTTAGTAGTAGTATCACTACTATTTACAAATGGGAAAAAGGCCACAAAGAAATAGGACTAAGCATCAAAAAACAATATTAATTAATCTATCAGAAATGTAAATAGCTACTAGCAATTTATTAGAGACTCGGAATTTATTTTACCTAGTATGTTTTCTTTAAACAATTTAGTTGAGAAATATCTTTTAAAACTCTTTATTTCAGAATCTGCTCAAGTTTAAACATACTAATGCAAATACATTCTCCACTTGTAATTTCCTACTGGTACAAAACAGACAACAACTGTCATTCTATTTCACTTATACTCTAGTGTCACTTAAAATCTCTTGTCGCAGGACATCTTTTTCATCTGTGTAGTGTTTTGGGGGAGCACTTCGAATTAAAAACATTCTTTACCCTCACTTTTACTTACTTCCTATTTTAAAACCAAATCTCTGGGTCTGTTCATTTTACTGAAAAAATCACGTTTACCTTTCCAGTTTATTTTTTATATACTAATGTACTAAATTAACGATTTCTAGTTTTAAATATTAGTGATCCTTTTATTTGTATTAACGTTAAAACCACATATTAAAAACCAAATAATCATCACTTACAAAATAAAATGTCAAAGCACTGAGATATTTCTTAAACTTTGTGAATTTGGTTATTAAGGTCAATTATTTATAGAGTGGTTTCCCTAGATATTGCTTTGCTCCAAGTCTTGACAGCTTTTCAGCTCTCTGTAAGTAAAAAAGTATTGAAGACATCTCTCAAAATATGAGGGATAAAAAACTGTAAACAACATATGAAGGGGAAGAGAGGTCCAAGAGAGTTGTGTTTACTGTATTCTTAGAACTTAACTGAAAGAACTCTACTCATTTGAATCATCTGTCCTGTCACAAAATAGTGTGCAAATTCCCAAAAAAGAGATGCGGTAGTAGTAGTTGGGAAGAGAGGAGACAGTAACAGGCTCAATAGTAAGTTTAATGTATACCTCTCACCCTCTAAGTTTTCAAGAAGTTACAGGATGCTTCCATTTTGTCATGGTTTCTGGAAGAAACAACTGTAGCTTTCTGAGGATGTTACATTCACTCAAACCCCTCCCAATGGTCTCCCAAGAGTCCTTTACTCAACAAACAAAAAGTTCTTCCAGGAAGAAAGCCTCCTGTCCTTTATGTAAAACAGCTGTAACATCTGAAAAGCACTAAGGCTCCCTTGCTTAAATTGTTACTAACGGAAGGAGCCTAACCAAAGCAGTACAAACAGGCCCATCCAGAGTGTGAACAGAGTTATCATTCTGATAGCTGTCTGACTGTTAAGTTGCTCCAACACAAAACGATATGCTCTATGAGAGAGGGATGCATGACTTGTGAGAAAACATTCCATATTTTACGAGCTTGTTGAACGCTCTCTGTAAAACACACATTCTCTAAGTAATATAATTTAGCCCCATAGTTCACAAGAACTTTAAAATGTGTTTTTACATAACTCTTTAAATTTTTTAAATGTCTCACTGGTAAGGCTGTGACTACCTTAGTAACTTTTAAAATAGCTGCTACTGCATTTCCTTCTAGTTTCCAGAATATACTTGGGAGACAATGAACCTATTTGCAACCAATAATGTAAAATCCCTACTTTGCATTTTTATATTGCTCACATTCAACTCAAGGTTTAAGACTGCAAAGTCATGCTTAACAACTGTACAATAAAACAGTATAAACCTGAAGTTAACGTTCTATTCAAGCTACTAGGATAATACTGTAATACTGGAGTATTTAATAGTTTTTAAAAATAAATCTTCAAACAATTAAAATATAATGCTTCTGTCAAAAAAAGCTTCACGTATGGTTTCTTTTCAAAGGACATAAGTTAATACTTGTAGTTACAGCTTCCATAAAGCTGTGAAGGGGTGGCTCATTTTCAACCAAAATGACTTGTTTCCATTTGCATATTTTAACAGAGGTAAGAGTAAGTATGAGGTTAAAAATGTAACCTTATATGATATCATAAGTGAAACGAATCGCCGGTATAGGTTCGATGCAGGATGCAGGATGCTTGGGACTGATGCACAGGGATAATCCAGAGAGATGGTGTGGGGTGGGAGCAGGGAGAAGGGGGTCAGGATTGGGAGTTCATGTACACTCGTGGCTGACTCATGTCAATGTATAGCAAAATGAATACAGTATTGTAAAGCAAAACAAACTAAAAAATAAAAATTAATATAAAAATTTTTTAAAAATAAATAAAAATAAAAGCTCCAAAACATTAAAAATAATAAAATAATAACTGATTGAGGACCAACCACCGATGACCACAAGACTTGTATCAGCATCTGTGCATGAGAAAGTAGAGAAAAGCAGCCTGAGGTCTGACAGAACTAAAAGAAAAAAACAAAAGGAAACCCTTAAAACATGCAGATGCAAGAGTAGTACAATCTGAAAAAAGCTACTGAAACTGATAATATTTTTGCCAAATCCAACACGAGATAAGTTGAGAGGCTCACAATAAAACAATATGAAAAGGCTAGAGCAGTTTGACCTTTGGAAATATTAAACCTGACTAGTTAGGTCTCTTAGGCTAAGGAGCACCATAAAAAAAATGTAACCTTATAATTTAGCGCAGTAATCTACTTTTGAACTAAAGTTAGTGCAAAATTAACAAAAAACCAAATGTTCGGCAAATTTGCTTTAAAATACACATCCTTAACAAGAGGCACAACACTACAATGAAGCAGAACTAGAGATTTATTAATAAGAATTCCCTTTTTACTCAGAGAGAGGAGGAAAAAGCTTAAGAGGGAGGAGTTTGCTAGGCATGCGTTGTATGCACCAGCCATCAGTACGGATTCTCCAAGCAGTCTATCAACTGCAGACTCTCTTCCCCCTAGTTTCCAGACACTGCATCTTCCCAGTTTTCCTCCTATCTGCATCTTTAAAAATGGCTCAGGGTCCTTTACAAGCTCTAGTTTCTCTACCGAGAGCCGAGTCCAAAGTCTCACTCTCCTTCCCATGGTGACCTAACTGAAACGTCTCCCTTGTCTCTAGTCTTGTCAGCCTTGAAACGGATTCCCTGAACAGTAGGCAGAAACAACTTTCTAAAATGCAAATGCCACGAGGCCCTTCAAGTTTTTACATCATTTTAGGTAAAGTCTGACGTCCTTCACTTTTAGGTAAGGTCAGAACCTCCAAATGGTTCTGAGGTTTTACAGAACCTTATCCCTACTTACCTCTTCAGGTGCACTTCGCACACAGCTCTGCCCCCATACTCCCCACTCCAATAATGGTGAATTTTCAATTCTATGGTCTCCTACTGATGGGACTATTCTTTATCCTTCTTCGTCTGGTTAGTTCATCCTTTAGATCTGGCTTGGAGAGCAATTCCCTAGTCATTCATACCCTTTCTCTCACACCACGCCATACCAGGCTAAGAAATCACCTCTCACACGGCATCAACAGTATTTGTCTGTATTCTCTCTTCCTGAAGACAGCAAGCTCCCTAAGACCATCTATCTTATTCCTTTTTGGCATTAACAGCATTTAGCAACCCTATTGGAGAAGGCAATGGCACCCCACTCCAGTATTCTTGCCTGGAAAATCCCATGGATGGAGGAGCCTGTGGGCTGCAGTCCATGGGGTCGCTAAGAGTCGGACACGGCTGAGCGACTTCACTTTCACTTTTCACTTTCATGCATTGGAGAAGGAAATGGCAACCCACTCCAGTGTTCTTGCCTGGAGAATCCCAGGGACGGGGGAGCCTGGTGGGCTGCCGTCTATGGGGTCACACAGAGTCGGACACAACTGAAGTGACTTAGCAGCAGCAACAGATATATAATACTAATACTTCATTTTTCTCAATTTACATATCTCATTCTTCAAAACGGATAAAACCTTCCATAGCATTTATATAATTTCAAAAGAAAGAGCTTGAAAATTTTGTGTTAAATATTCTATGAACTCTGGTAATTTAAAATCCCCTTTTGTTGTTTTGACAGTTAGCTACTTACAAGGAATGTCTGCCAGAAGCAAAGCTGTGGTTCACCAGACTTCCACACCCTCAACCTGGCTGTAAGCATACTACAACATCCTTAGCCTCCTCATGGTGTCCTCTCTGACAATTACACTGGGTCACAGCGGGCTATTTGCCAACATTCTGTTTCTCAAGTGGGCAGAGGGAGGGGCAGCATGTTCTCAGCTCTCCACGGTAAACTACCAGTTCTCAAACTTTACCTTGGGTAAGAATCATCTGAGAAAACTACTAAAAATGCAGTTCTTAGCCGCCTGCTGTAGTTCTTGTTAAGTTGGAGTGTGGAGCCCAGGAGTCAGAATTTTAAACAAGCAAGCCAGATGACTGCTGCAGGGAACCCTCTGTCTCCGTCCTGAGGAACTCTGCCATAGGGAACCGCTTTCTGCCCTTGTGCAGCTCCCTTCCATCCCTCACCACCCAAACTACTCCACTCGGTCACCTCCCTTCTTCCCAGCCGGTCCAGGGCGCCGACACACCCAGGTTTTCTGTTCTACCCACAACTCCTAATATTACCCTGGGTGTTCCCAACGTTTCGCAGGCTGCATTGGGTACACTTTCGGGGAATGATTCTACATTCAGCCTGCAATCCTTCCAAAGCGATATATAAGGCATCAAGCTGAGTTTTCACAGCTCATCAAAAACATTCTACTAACGGTACATACAGCATGCAGTATGTTGCGTTTTTTTAAAATATAAATTGTGAAATACTTGAAATAAAGTCTGCTGCATGAGCCCGTCTACCTACACTGATGTAGAATGATGGGCTGCAGTAATAACACTCTGTAACGATGTATAATTTTTCCCCCCTCAGTATGCTTGTAGGAAGCGTAAGGTAGGTAGTTTGATTCAGATTTGGTGATATGTGGTTAGACAAGGGGCCAAAAAAGTGTAATGGCAGATAAAAAAATACACGCAGCTAATACAATACACCCAACCTACACTTACGTCTCAGCTACAACGCCTTTCATCTTTCACGCCCAGCTCTACTTACGCAACTGGGACTTTCAGGGCTACTCTCTGAACCTTGTCATTGCTTAGGAAGCAACACTTTGGAATTTTAAACCTAACAGCTTATTTTATGACCACAGTCTCCTCCCATATCTGTTAATTCTCGTGATCCAGACAGCTAATCTCCTGCCTTGCCTGCTTTCCCCATTTTATCAACACACACAGATACATGCAAACACAATCTCAATCTCACTTCTCTCTCCCTGCCCACTTCCCTCTCAGTCACTCAACAAACTTTTAACAAGAATTCAAAGCATCACTATCTTCTGACAGTTGACTGTCTGTTCTCTTGGTCCCACCCCATCCCCTGCATCCAGACTATAGTCTCGATTCTAAGTAGTACTGAAGTTTGATAAGAATGAAATCATGTACCAATTTGCATCAAGAAAATTCCGAATTCATTCAAAAACTATTACTGTGGAAATAGTTTTATGTAATTACATTCAAAACAATTTCTCCTAGATAGTGAAAGTTGTCCATGATAGCATTTGTTTATAAATGTGCAATCTAAATATTATAACTAAGATACACAGGGCTTCAGCCTTTCATTAAAAATTATGTTTACTCACAATCTTCTATTTCCCAAACAGGAATACAAATGCAGAGTTAATTTAATAGATGTATATAAATAAACACGTTTTAAATTTTAATTTGTGGTAACAGTACTAAGAATATATTCTATACTTTAATAAGAAAATATTAAAATGAATCTCTATTTGCAAGGATTAAACAATCCTTGAAAAACATTTGCCATACCTTTAAAAGTGCCCAAGATAGACATTTGGTAAAAACTGGCCTTAGGGAAAAGCCTTCATCAAATGTGACTGAGCTACTAAATTTTTCAGGTAACGCAGAAACATTCATCACATGCTATTCAAACTCCAGGGTAGGATGAATGAGGTAGAAAACATGCTAGATTTAAGTCAAACTAAAACTCAATCTTTTATTGAAAAATGACTGTGATCCGTAAGCTGTACAGTGTGCATATACTATCTCTGTCCTAAATGTAATTGCAAGCTCTTGGGAAAAGCAGATGCATAAATGGACAGTTACATTACTAAGGTGAGGGGAGGAAATATGTTCAAACAGGCTCTTATAATTCCTATTCTTCTATTCTTTCTCAAGTCTTTAGACTGCTAAAGTATATTATCCAAACTGGTAAGTACAGGGGAATGGAGAAACAATTTAACAAAACAACAACAAAAAAAAGAGTAAAAGAAAAATAATAAAAACTTTCAAAACAATAAAATTTCCAGCAGCAGCAACAACAATGACCATGATGCATGCTGGGAAATTAAGGACATAGGATGTGTCCAGTCTAAAAGTCTATTTCTTCCTGTTGTTCCACCAAACTCTTCAAACTGTGTTTCTAGTTCTCCTTCTAATATTTGTTCATTCATTCACCAAACATCTAATGAAAGCCCGATTATCAATTACGTGTAGCACTGCTGCCAGGCCCTGGAGCTA
Organism: Aepyceros melampus; assembly: GCA_006408695.1. Taxonomy (NCBI): domain Eukaryota; kingdom Metazoa; phylum Chordata; class Mammalia; order Artiodactyla; family Bovidae; genus Aepyceros; species Aepyceros melampus. Next base: position 329,826 of record SJXQ01001066.1, read on the forward strand.
AGGTAATGAACGAACATTCCTGGCGACACTGTACTTACAGCCAATCACGTAAGTTTTTGGTATAGCTAGTCAATGTAAGCAATTCCATCATAACCTCAGGGCCCCTTTTCTCAGTTGTAAACCAAAGTAGTGAGATCCAGGGATCTTCAAGGTACTTCTATTGAATTAACATTCTATGATTTACTTAAAACTTGTAGACCAGGAATATTTAAGACATAGGGAACCCAAGGATCCACAGGCAGAATTCGAGTGATCCTAAACGCCTTGAAACTGAACATAATAAGATTTGGCAGTTTTGGATATATGTACGTTTTTCTAGAGACAAGGTCCATAGGTGGAAAAACCTAAATTAAGAGTTTTAGTTTTGGGCCTACCAGAGGAAAAGTTTTATTTTAGCTAAGGTAATTCTTCTAAATCTGCCAAATATAACTTAATTCACAAGAAGTTTCAATTTAACTCACAAGGAGCTAGTATTTGCTTCTTTAAACTCATGGTACAAACTGCACATTTCTAACCTAATATTTTGACCAGCACTGTAGGATTGTTGCTGAAATGACAGGACTGTTGCTGAAGCTCCAGTATTTTGGTCAAGTGATACAAACAGCTGACTCGCTGGAAAAGTCCCTAATGCTGGGAAAGAAGGAGGGCAGAAGAAGAGGGCCTCAGAGGATGAGATGGCTGGATGCCATCACCGACGCAATGGACATGAACTTGGGCAAACTTCAGGAGGCGGTGAGGGAGAGGGAGGCCTGGTGCGCTGCAGTCCACGGGGCTCACAAAGAGTCAGACACAACTGGGTGACTGAACAATATAATGGAATAAATTATAAGTTACATGCAGCTTATAAGTAAAAGAATCATTTGTATTCTTTAGAGATTAAACTTTACACTACTCTTTAAAAAATACCAATTGCTTTTTATTTAGAAGCAAAAATAGTTTTGCTGTAAAGAACTGCAATAATACTAAGATTATTATCCTATTCACATAGCTGTTGCCCCTCTAAGACAAGTAACAAATCTCGAAACGTTAACAAATGGCGGCAGCAGCAGCAGCAGGGAATTTCTAGGGCAAATTCTCCCATTATACCCTCTATTTCAGTGTGAATGCTGAGATATAGTCCACCAGGGCCTCTCAATGTGGGAGACTAAGAAGGGAAATCAAGTGAAAAAGCAAACAGTGGCAATCAGACACAGCAAGAACAGAACATCGACACTCTCTGCCTGGGCCACAGTGACACCGACTGGCCAGCCACGTTACGGCACCTTAGTAAGCCATCTTAATTTCTGGCTCAGATGGTAAAGAATCTGCCTGCAATTCAGAAGACCCAGATTTGATCCCTGGGTCGGAAAGAGCCCCTGGAGGAGGGCCTGGCTACCCACTCCAGTGTTCTTGCCTGGAGAATTCCACGGACAGAGGAGCCTGGCGGGCTACAGTCCATGGGGATATATAATTTTGTGTAAGACTTTATACTTTTAAAACTGTAATATGCATTAAAGAAAAGCTATTATATGATTTATTCATTGTATCAATTTTTAAAATTGAAGGATAGTTCATTTACAGTGTTGTGAGTTATATAATTTTAGACATCAAGTATGTATAAAAGAAGATGGGTATTAGTAAAACGTGCTTTTAAAACTAGAAAACTTTAGTTATGAGGTAGTTTTTTATACAATCTCTCTACTAGTCTATAAAATGCAAAGCAATATTTAGTACATTATACATACCTTCTCTATGAACTTTTATCTATTTGAAAACAGAAACATGAATTTAATGTTAAATACTGATAAAATTTCCCTTTTATTGCTCAGGAAAATAAAGGAGTGTGCCAAGATGTCGGTAAATATATGCCTAACAGATCTTGAGTGTAATTTATTTAAAGGAGTCAAAAGATGCTAGCGAAATACTATTTTCACTCAGTAAAAGGGATCATAGAGGTGATTTTTATTTTAAAATATTAAATATGTAAGAAACTCTCATGATATATTTTTTCTTTCATAAGAACAGGTACAAAGAGAAACAAGCTTTATGATGTTGAACTTCTTTACGGAGGTAAAGTGGGGTGTACTGGTTGACTGAATTATTGCTTCCAAGGAGTCTTGCCTACTGGTAAGTGAAGTGAAAGTGAAAGTCGCTCAGTTGCGCCCGACTCTTTAGGACCCCATGGACTATGCGGTTCATGGAATTCTCCAGGCCAGAATATTAGAGTGGGTAGCCTTTCCCTTCTCCGGGGATCTTCCCAACCCAGGGATCAAACCCAGGTCTCCCGCATTGCAGGTAGATTCTTTACCAGCTGAGTCACAAGGGAAGCCCAAGAATAATGGAGCATGTAGCTTATTCCTTCTCCAGTGGATCTTCCTGACCCAGGAATCGAACTGGGGTCTCTTGCACTGTAGGCGGATTCTTTACCAACTGAGCTATGAGGGAAGAAATTTGCCTACTGGTAAAGTTCATATCTATTAAGAGACCTCCAGGACAACATTTCCTTTTTCCCTTCTCTATCCCTCAACAGAAAATGAAACATTATAGGGGAATCTCCAAAAAGAGAATTAGACATTAAATAAGAAGCTAACTTATAAAGCAGCAAGTTAACTGGCTTTGACTATGTAAGCAAAGAACTTACACAGATATATGAGTTAATTCACTTCACTCTAAAAAGACTCTGAAGTTAAAATCTGAAAGGATTAAAAAAACCTTTTCAATGATACTCAAAGGCAAATTAAGGTACTCAACTAAAGACTCATGAATAGGTTTAAGGTACAAAGTAACCCTGAAGAAGAACGAAGCTAGAGGAATTACCAGGTACCAAGGCTGAAGCTACTATTTATTTCAGACTTAATTACTTTAGTAAGTGGGTAAGACAGTGTGGTATTACTGCAAGGATAAACAAAAAGACCAAGAAATAACACAGTCAGCCAAGTACCAGCAAAGGTCCCTGTGTGGAGAAATAATTTTTTTCAATTAACGATGCATATCCCATGATATGCACGTGGGGAAAAAAATGAGGCTTGACTTCTACATCATGCCATACACAAAATTCAAGATGGATCATAGACCTATGTGTAAGAAGTAAAGCAGAGAAACTTTTAGAAGATGGAGTATCTTGATGATACGGGGACAGGCAAAGATACAAGCGTCACAAAAATCACTAAAAGGGAGAGAAACACTAATAAATTGGACTTCATTAAAATTAGCCTTTGGCCATCTAAAGATACCATCAATATAGTACAAAAGCTAGTTACAGACTGGAGTAAACGTCTGCAATACACACATCCATACAAATGACTTGTACCCAGAACAGACAAAGAACTGCTACAAATGAACTAGAAGAAGGCATACACTGAACAGAAAAACGAGCAAAGGACTTGAAAACGCACGTCATAAAAGATAATATTCAGATGGTCAGTAAGAATCTGAAAATGTGCTCGACGTCATTAGTCATCAAGGAGATGCAAGTTAAAGCTAAGAGAGAACTACTATGATTTCATCAGAATGGCAAAAACTTAAAAGTGTGACAACACCAAAAACTGGTGATGATGTGAACAACCAGAACACTGAACAACTGAACATGTGAACAACTAGAACACTCACTGCTGGCACGACTGTCAACTAATTCGATCATCTGGCAAACTAGTTGACAAAATCTACCACAGCCAAACATCACATGCCCATATCTGCAATTCCACTCCACGGTGAACACCCAACAGAAGCAGGTGGTCATGTACACCGGAAGACCTGTACAAGAACGGCCACAGCAGCTTTACCCGTAACAGGGGCAGACCGGAGACAGCCCAGGCCTCGCCTACGGCTGATTCACGCTGATGTTTGACAGAACAAACAGCAAACTGTAAAGCCATTATCCTTCAATTAAAAAGTAAATACATTTTTTAAAAATCAAAAAAAACCCCACCAGAAACAAAAATAAATAAACGAAAAAGAAAATAAACAAATTTTAAAAACAAAACAACCAAACAAACCAAATGGATAAACACATCAGGGCCTATTAACACATACTGTGGTGCATTAACACAGTGGAAAACCGTATTACAGTGAAAAAGAATTGGTGGTGGTTCAGTCATATTTGTGTCCGACTCTTGTGAACCACGGACGATAGCCCGCCAGACTCCTCTGTCCGTGGGACTTTCCAGGCAAGGATCCTGGAGTGATTTGCCATTTCCTCCTCCAGGGGAAAAGAAGAATTAGATATTGCCAAAGCAACAGCAACAACATTACAGATACATTGCTGGGTGACAGCCAGTCAGAAAGGAGCACAAGAGTGTAATTCCACTCACAGGTAGTTCAGGGCGAGTCAGAAGCAATCAGTGGCGACAGAATGATGACAGGGATGACTGGCAGGGAGGGGGATGTACTGCCTAGAAGAGGGCGAGGGGGCTGGGAAAGGCCTGCAGATGGTCTCCATGTTGGTGTGGGCGCTGGTTCCACCGAGCCGTACACTCAACATGTGCGTTTTAATGCAAAAGCTACAGGTCAAAAAAACCAACCAAGCTAAAGATGGCAGGTGATTCTTCAAAACAAAGCAGCATTTTGTATGTGCTGCATTCTTCTTAGATAGAGAGTTTCACCAAACTGTCTGTAAGAACACCGACTCTGGTGGCAGGCTTCTCTGTCCTTTTGTTGTGGCCCAGGCACTGTCATCCCTGGTGCCTGGTACACAACATACACGCAATAAATACCTGCAGGACAGATTCGCAAAAAGGGGCTGTTACCAAAAATAAGACAAAGCAGTCATTAACCAAAATCCTGGCATAATGAGTTATTTAAATTAATAGAAGTTTATAAAGCTATCGGTAGAGTGTCTAAGGACGGTAACTTGAGTTTTCTTAAAATGCAAGCATATCTCAGTGTTTTCGAATACCAGAGAGACTAAAATCTGAAGTGAAACTTTCCTCCGAGTGCTCAGAATTTCCACCTGCCAATGCAGGATACACAAAAGATGATGGTTTGATCGCTAGGTCGGGAAGATCCCCTGGAGGAGGAAATGGCAACTCATTCCAGTGTTCTCGCCTAGGAAATGCTACGGACAGAGAAGCCTGGCAACCATGGCGTTGCAAACAGTCGGACACAGCTGAGTGAGTACACACACAAAGCTGATTTACAACGCTGTGTGAGTTTCAGGTATACAAATTCTGTCAGTCACTCGGAATTGGCCCATGGGTCCTTCCAAGTTAAGACACTTGCAATTAAAATAAAAACACATCCCAAGCTTGAAGACACATCTATTTCTTTTAAAGGACTTGAGCCAAAAATAAGTGAAATAGAGTGGAATTTTCCAAAGTCCATTAAAACAATCTATCTAAAAAGTGGTTCTCAGCCAGAGGCAAGTTTCTCCCTACCCCTGGCATTTGGCAATGTCTGGGTACATTTGTGCTTGTTAACTGCTGGAGGGGCTACCAGTATCTACTAGAAAGAGCTCAGGGTGCTGCTAACCACCCTACATGCACGGGCCAACCCTCCACAAAGGAATTTTTCTGGCTCCAAATGTCAATGGTGCTGGGAAGGAGAAATTGTGATCTAAAATATCACCTTCTGGGGACTTCCCTGATGGTCCAGTGGTTAAGAATCTGCCTTCTGATGCAGGAGACATGAGTTCAATTCCTGGTGGGGGAACTAAGATCCATCACGTGTGGGGCAACTAAGACTTTGCACCCCAACTAGAGAGCCTGTGTGCCACAGCCTCAGAGCCCACAGCCACAGAGCCCCGTGCCCCAACCACAGAGCCCACAGCCACAGAGGCCCGCGCCCCAGACACAGAGCCCCGTGCCCCAGACACAGAGCCCCGCGCCCCAGCCACAGAGCCCCGCGCCCCAGCCTCAGAGCCCCGTGCCCCAGACACAGAGCCCCGTGCCAAACCTACAGAGCCTCGAGCCGCGGCCACAGAGCCCCGTACCACAGACACAGAGCCCCGTGCCACACCTACAGAGCCCCCTGCCCCAACCAGAGAGAAGCCCATGTGCTGCAGTGGAGACCCAACGCAGCCAAAAATAAGTATTTTAAAAAATAATTAAATTTTAAAAAATTAAAAGTAAAATATTATCTTCTGTTAAACTGAAGAACTTTATTCTCAAACATATGAAGTAAAAGAGTCCAATTTAAGCTGTAAAATAATTCAAGTATCTTTCAACCATTACTTTTTCATGAATATGAAAACTGTATTTTTCAAGTTATTTAATGCTGGGAGAAATATCAATAATCTCAGATATGCAGATGACACCACCCTTATGGCAGAAAGTGAGGAGGAGCTAAAAAGCCTC
>SJXQ01001066.1:336234-374865 GCA_006408695.1 Aepyceros melampus
GTGAACCGTGAACTCCCTGATGTTCAAGCTGGTTTTAGAAAAGGCAGAGGAACCAGAGATCAAATTGCCAACATCCGCTGGATCATGGAAAAAGCAAGAGAGTTCCAGAAAAACATCTATTTCTGCTTTATTGACTATGCCAAAGCCTTTGACTGTGTGGATCACAGTAAACTGTGGAAAATTCTGAAAGAGATGGGAATACCAGACCACCTGACCTGCCTCTTGAGAAATCTGTATGCAGGTCAGGAAGCAACAGTTAGAACTGGACATGGAACAACAGACTGGTTCCAAATAGGAAAAGGAGTACGTCAAGGCTGTATATTGTCACCCTGCTTATTTAACTTATATGCAGAGTACATCATGAGAAATGCTGGACTGGAAGAAACACAAGCTGGAATCAAGATTGCTGGGAGAAATATCAATAATCTCAGATATGCAGATGACACCACCCTTATGGCAGAAAGTGAGGAGGAGCTAAAAAGCCTCTTGTTGAAAGTGAAAGAGGAGAGTGGAAAAGTTGGCTTAAAGCTCAACATTCAGAAAACGAAGATCATGGCATCTGGCCCCATCACTTCATGGGAAATAGATGGGGAAACAGTAGAAACAGTGTCAGACTTTGTTTTTTTGGGCTCCAAAATCACTGCAGATGGTGACTGCAGCCATGAAATTAAAAGGCGCTTACTCCTTGGAAGAAAAGTTATGACCAACCTAGATAGTATATTCAAAAGCAGAGACATTACTTTGCCGACTAAGGTCCGTCTAGTCAAGGCTATGGTTTTTCCTGTGGTCATGTATGGATGTGAGAGTTGGACTGTGAAGAAGGCTGAGCGCAGAAGAATTGATGCTTTTGAAGTGTGGTGTTGGAGAAGACTCTTGAGAGTCCCTTGGACTGCAAGGAGATCCAACCAGTCCATTCTGAAGGAGATCAACCCTGGGATTTCTTTGGAAGGAATGATGCTAAAACTGAAGCTCCAGTACTTTGGGCACCTTATGCAAAGAGTTGACTCATTGGAAAAGACCCTGATGCTGGGAGGGATTGGGGGCAGGAGGAGAAAGGGACGACCGAGGATGAGATGGCTGGATGGCATCACAGACTCGATGGACGTGAGTCTGAGTGAACTCCGGGAGTTGGTGATGGACAGGGAGGCCTGGCGTACTGCGATTCATGGGGTCGCAAAGAGTTGGACACGACTGCGCGACTGAACTGAACTGAATGTTGTACACGTGTCGAGTGTTTGACACACACGTTGTCAAAAAGGAATGTTTAAAGGAAATATCTCCAGAAATAACTAACATCACTCTCATTTCTAGGACTATATTAGGCATATTACTTATTTTAATATCATTTAACATTAATATTACAATAAAAATAAAATTCTCATTTAGAGAGATTAGAATAAGTAAATATCTGCCCAAGGTTACATTGCTAGGAAAGGCATAGCTGAAATTTAAACCCACAGTATCTCTAAACCCATGGTGTTTCCTTTTAAATGTATTAAATTTCAATTTCAAAAGAGAGGCAGATCAAAATTAAACAGATCCCAAGTTCATTTTCCACTGAGTCAGATATGTCAGTCTTGAAAGTAAACAGCAAAATGAAGAGGCATCTACTTAGGGATTATGTACTAAGAAAAGAGACCAACGTTTTAAAGGATAACCTATAGTTAATATTTTTCTTATCACAGGTAGAATGAAGTAGGTTTTTAATAAAGTTACATGCCAGAATCATTAGAGACACTCTTGCTCTGATTATACAATAAAATTACAGACAATAACACCAAAGCCTAAATGCCTTACTGGCCAGAAGCTTATTCTGGACAAATTACTAACATGACCCACCTAGCCATCCCTCCACAATAATATGAGATTCCAGAATACAGTCCATCTAAGAACATGTTCCTATATCATGAATAAACTCTGTTACTTTCATCTCAGCACGTAAGGGCTTATCAGGAGTCTTTGTATTGAGGAACAGAAGTGTTCTTACCCTGTTAAAGCCCTGTTCACGAGAGTCACCAACTTCCCCATTACTGGTCACTGGAATTTCTGCTGCTGAATTTTTTGGAGATTCTTGAGCCATGGTAGACTCCTAAAAAATGAAGAAAGAAATAGTCATAAGTAACACCAAATCACAAAAGGCAAATATTCAAAAGACTATATTCATGTTTATAACACAAAAAGCCACCATTACAGCCCACCTAATCCTTATAACAATGAACATGACACCAATATGATAAAAACACCTCTGGCTTTTAGAACTGCACTCAACTCAGATTTCCTGATCTTATTGTAGGTACCTTATTGTAGATGCCTGAGGGCAAATGACACAAACAATTTTTTTAATGAAAATAATGTCATAGTATTTACTGAAAATGGGCTTCCCTGGAAGCTCAGAGGATAAAGAGTGTGCCTGCAATGCGGGACCCCTGAATTCAATCCCTGGCTCAGGAAGATCCCCTGGAGAAGATCCTTCTATTCTTGCCTAGAGAATTCCATGGACAGAGGAGCCTGCCAGGCTATAGTCCATGGGGTTGCAAAGTGTCAGACATGACTGAGTGACTAACACACATACTGAAAACAGTTTTAACCTTGCAGGCTCCCTGGAAGACTCTTGGATCTATAGGCCACACTTTGAAAAACACTGGTATAGACAAATTTTGAAAGGTGGCACTAATGGTAAGAGACAGGGTTCGATCCCTGGATCGGGAAGATCCCCTGGAGAAGGGGATGGCAACCCACTCCAGTATTCTTGTCTGGAGAATCCCATCGACAGAGGAGCCTGGCGGGCTACAGGCCATAGCGTCACAAGGGTCAGACACAACTGAAGCGACTTAGTACGCTAGCACAAATTTAACCAATCCTTACTGAAACTTGTTATGTGCAAGGCACTCTACTAGATTCTACAGAATATAAAAAACAAGTAAGGCAGTCACTGCTCTAGGGAAAAGAACCACTGATTTCACGTGGGAGACTGACTGGACTCTTCAGTAAACACCTAGGACAGTTAGGTATCTGTCCCTTTTCTTGAGGATCCTCTAAAACTTTTGGAATAGCTATAGATTACATAAACCGCAGGGTCTTCCTAGGCCAGATTTCTATTTCTTGGCCGCTCTAGAAATGTTCTACTTTCAACAGATCCTCTTTTAATTACACTTCTACTCCTTATACAAACCTCTTTCTTTACCATGACAAATTTTATATTAATACCTGATAATGTTTCTAATGTCTGCCACAAAACTGAATAGACTCTCTCTGTATCTCTGTGTGCCCAGGGCAACAGAATACAGATCTAAGCAGATTAATACATTCCCTCAGGTCAGGTCCCTGAGGACAGAGGCGTCAGAGCCATCGCTGTGCCATCAGACTAGCCCAGGGTCTGACAAGCAAGAGGCTCTTAACAAACGCTTCCTGCGTAGAAAGGTATGAGGCGCGTCTAAAGTCTGGCTCACAGCTATGCGGGTGTTAGACTGATCATGATACACTCAGGCTCCACACTCACTCCTGTCCCACCCATGGAGCATGGAGCCGCATGTTCATTACTTCTTATGAATAACACTGCGGGAAGACAGACTAACGGGAAATGTCTGAAGTACAAAACAAAACAAAAAACAGTGAATTATCAAGTACCTCAAAGTCAGTGTACTTTAATTACTTGGTGACAGTTTTAATAAAAGACTAAAATGTCAAACTGAAATCCTAATTGGTTAAACCAATGAAAAAAGAACTTTCGAAATACTGTCAAATCCTATTAATATCACTTAAAATATTTCTCAGAAAACTTATTTTCTTGCATTCTTAAAATATCTTATAAAAAATACTGGCTTAAAAAATGCCATATTTCAGAGTCTATCATACCACAGGCTCGAAACTAGTGACAGAATTAATAAACTGAAGCTCTCATGTAAGCCTTGAAAATTGAAAAAAAGAAATTTCAGAGAGAAAATTTCAGAAAGTTGAAGGCGGGAAAACAAAACATTCCTCTGGTTCAGACTGGATTCTGGGGAAGTCTGAATGCATGAGGCTTACTGTGGAGTCCTCCCCGAGTGTGAGTGAGGCAGGAAGGCCCCACAGAGCCGCAGTGCTGCTGTGTCACCAGGCTCGGCCCACCCTACACAGAGCACTGAGGCCGAGGCTCTTCAAGCTGTCCCAAATTAAGGCAACGGGACCAGGCTTGTGTGCCCACATCCACACCAGCTGTCCGCAGACAGGGGTGTAACCGTGGACAGCGCAGCTCTCTCCACAGAGGCAGCTCCTGGAGACTCGGCTGTGAGCCCTCAGCAGGCACCCCTCCTGGAAGGAGGGCCCCGGTCCTAGAGCAGGCAACTGAGTCCCTCATCACAGCATCCACTGCAGCTTCCTTATGATTGTTCTAAAGTAGTATCTACTCTAAAATGATTTGAAATGTCTTATTTGAATTATATCTGGCTACCTTTAAGCATGTATGAAGGCTGGCGTGCTGCAGTCCATGGGGTCGCGAAGAGTCAGACACGATGGACTGACTGAACTGAACTGAATGCGTGTATTTATAGACGTTCATTGATCTCTAATAGGAGAAACTGCCTCTTTCACAGTCCCCAGTTAAGAAGTGGCCACTGATTGAGCCAAAGAAGAATGTTGACACAAGGCCTTGCAATTCACAGGCATGACAACAGGGCCTGGATAGAAAATTACTGCCAATACAGAACAGAGGAATTTCTGGAGCCAATCAAACTATTTCTGAAGGTCTGAACTGGGGATACTGAGTGAATCAACCAACTACGGTACTGGGAAGACAAACGAAAGCACAGTAAGAGCAAAGAGTAGAATCAATACTGATGAGAAATCACAGCTTAAAAATTCATAAACTCTACTTGACAAGTGTCAGCAAACTTGTGAAAGTTTGCTGACAAAGTGTTATCTGTGTCTAGATCTTTTGTTTCCAAGTTATGACCTTATAATCATAATAAACCTTGCTTTTATATTCTTTTTTTATTGTGGTAAAAAACACATAACATAAAATTTACCCTTTTAACCATTTCTAAATGTATAGTTCAGCAGGGTTACAGATATTTACACTGCTGTGTAATCAATCTCCAGAATTTTTCTATGTTGCAGAACTGAAACTTTATACCCATTAAACAATGACTCCATTTCCGTTGTCCTCCAGCTCCCCTACAGCCCTTGGTAAGCATCATTCTACTTTCTATGAGCTTGATTGCTCTAGATACCGCCCATCAATGCAGTCATATAGTATTTGACTTTTTGTGACTGGCTTACTTCTTTACATGATGTCCTCAAGATTCATCCATATTGGACATGTGTCAAGTTTCCTTCCTTTTTAAGTCTGAGTAATAACCGGCTGCATATACTGTTTTTAAGTTCCTAAGTCGTGTTTGTCTCTTTGGAAGCCCATGGGCTGCAGCATGCCAGCCTTCCCTGTTCTCCACTATTTATCTCCCAGAGTTTGCTCAAGCTGATGTCCACTGCATGTATATACCACATTTATCCAGTTCACTGATGGACATTTAGGTTGCTTCCATTTCTTGGCTATTATGAATAGTGCTGCTATTGCTGTATAAACATGGGTGTGGATGTTATCTCTTCAAGATCTTGTTTTCAATTCTTTCAGAAACACACTCCAAAGTGGGACTGCTAGCCACACGGTAATTCAGAAACACAGCAAGACCCTATGGTCCTTGCCCCTCTGTCCCATGTCCTTTGCCTGCCTTTTGTCTGTGGAAAACTTTAGTTGAAGAATAAGCTTAATCAGAGAAACGAGAAATGCAGAAACAAAGGAAAACAGTCAAAGGAGAAAAATAATAATAATGTGGTCATTAAGCATAGTCAAGGACTCTTTGTTCCTTCTCAAGGACTACAGATGATACCCTGAGCCATACTGTGTGAGCTGTCTTATAGATACTGAAATCGCAGGTGAAAGCAGCTAGCTATATGACGACCAGACTGTACTCATGACATGAGCTGCCACGATTCTGAGAGCCGGCCTCAAAGAAATGAGAACAAACGGACCTTGGAACTGAAGACTAACTGTACGTGAAACAATCCAGATGACACTGGGTAGACTACTGACGGCCAACCTGAAGATGCGTGCCAGAGACGACTGTGTTCTTTCTGCACGTAGCCCCCTCCCCTCACTTCTGTCTGTAAAAGCTCTTGCCCAACTGATTGCCAGGACCAGGGAGTCAGCCTTTGGACAGATGTCCATCCTCCCAGCCAGTTGCCAGCATCTGAATTGAAGCAAACTTTCCTTTTCACCAACCTAGGCTGTTTATTGGCTTTTCAGTGGCAAGCAGCCAGACCTCCAACTCTTCTGGTAACAAGTTTATTTTTAATGGTTTTAGGAAATGCTACACTATTTTCCACTAATGATTTCACCATTTTATATTCCTACCAATAGTGCATAAAGGCTCTAGTTTCTTCACATCCTCACCAATAACTGTTATTTACAATTTTAAAATAGTAACCATCCTAACAATGAGCTATCTCCTCATAGGAGGGGAGATATCTCCTGTGAGGAGATATCTCATTGTGGTTCTGATTTGCATTTCCCTAATGATTAGTGGACATGGAACAACAGACTGGTTCCAAATAGGAAGAGGAGTATATCAAGGCTGTATATTGTCACCCTGCTTATTTAACTTATATGCAGAGTACATCATGGAAACGCTAGGCTGGAGGAAGCACAAGCTGGAATCAAGATTGCCGCGAGAAATATCAACCTCAGATATGCAGATGACAACACCCTTATGGCAGAAAGTGAACTAAAGAGTCTCTTGATGAAAGTGAAAGAGGAGAGTGAAAAAGTTGGCTTAAAGCTCAACAACATTCAGAAAACTAAGATCATAGCATCCGGTCCCATCACTTCATGGCGAATAGATGGGGAGACGGTGGAAGCAGTGGCTGACTTTATTTTTCTGGGCTCCAAAATCACTGCAGATGGTGACTGCAGCCATGAAATTAAAAGACACTTACTTCTTGAAAGGAAAGTTATGACCAACCTAGACTGCATATTAAAAAGCAGAGACATTACTTTGTCAACAAAGGTCCATCTAGTCAAGGCTACGGTTTTTCCAGTGGTCATATATGGATGTGAGAGTTGACTATAAAGAAAGCTGAGCACCGAAGAAGTGATGCTCTTGAACTGTGGTATCGGAGAAGACTCTTGAGAGTCCCTTGGACTGCAAGGAGATCCAATCAGTCCATCCTAAAGGAGATCAGCCCTGGGTGTTCATTGGAAGGACTAATTTTGAAGCTGCAACTCCAATACTCTGGCCACCTGATGTGAAGAGCTGACTTATTTGAAAAGACCCTGATGCTGGGAAAGATTGAGGGCAGGAGGAGAAGGGGACGACAGAGGATTAGATGGTTGGATGGCATCACCAACTCAATGGACATGGGTTTGGGTGAACTCTGGGAGTGGGTGATGGACAGGGAGGCCTGGCGTGCTGCGGTTCATGGGGTCGCAAAGAGTCAGAAATGACTGAGCAACTGAATTGAATGATTAGTGATGTTGAACACTTTTTCATATGTTTGTTGGCGATTTATGTATCATCTTTGAAGAAATGTCTATTCAAGTCTTTAGTCCATATTTTAATTGGGTTATTTGTGTTTTACTTGTTGACTTCTACGAGTTTTTTTTTTATATATTTTGGATATTAACCTCAAAAGATGTATAATTTGTCATATTTTCTCTCAATTCTGTAGGCTACCTTTTTGCTCTGCTGGTTGTGTATAAACGCTTTGATATATAAAGACTGTTTGATGTATAAGAAGGTTTTAGTTTAGATGTAGTTCAATTTGTCTGTTTTTGCTTTTGTTGCTAGTGCTTTTGATGCCAAGTTCAGGAAATCTTTGCCAAATCTACTACCATAAGGACTTCTTCTCAGTTTCACAGTTATAGGTCTTACACTTGGGTCTCTGATACATTCTGGGGCTGATTTTGTGTACGGTATGAGACAGGGTCCAGCCTGCATGCTGATATCCAGCTTTCCCAGCACCATTGGTTAAAGAGGCGTTCCCTTTTCCGTGGAAGGGCCTCACCATTCTGGATGCTCTGAGAGCCCCCTTTTCCCTTTTCCGTGGAAGGGTCTCACCATCCTGGATGCTCTGAGAGCCCTGTCTTCCCTTTTCCGTGGAAGGGCCTCACCATCCTGGATGCTCTGAGAGCCCCTTTTTCCCTTTTCCGTGGAAGGGCCTCGCCAGCCTGGATGCTCTGAGAGCCCCTTTTTCCCTTTTCCGTGGAAGGGTCTCACCATCCTGGATGCTCTGAGAGCCCCGTCTTCCCTTTTCCGTGGAAGGGCCTCGCCAGCCTGGATGCTCTGAGAGCCCCGTCTTCCCTTTTCCGTGGAAGAGCCTCGCCAGCCTGGATGCTCTGAGAGCCTGTTTTCCTCACTGCCGCTGCTTCCTTACAATATATCCAGAATATCTGAGGCTACCGGAGTTACGTTTCTACTTCTTGCAAACAAGAGATACACAGATGCTAACCTCATAGCTCAGCTGGTAAAGAATCTGCCTGCAAAGCCAGAGACCTGGGTTTGATCCCTGGGTGGGGAAAATCCCCTGGAGAAGGAAACGGCAACCCACTCCAGTACTCTTGTCTGGAGAATCCCATGGACAGAGAAGCCTGGCAGGCTATATAGTCCAGGGGGTTTTAAGAGTCGGATACGACTGAGTGACTAAACCAACAGATACTAACTAGATACTTATCTCTAATCCAACCAGAAAGACAAAGATTTTGTTATCTACATAATTATCACTCTTCCAAAAATTATAAGATATGCTCTTACTTTCTCCCTCCTAATACCAGCTGGTGATTCAACAGGTACTTGCTATCCTCTATGCAACATGCATGGGATAAAACAGAAACAGAAATCAGACCTTAGGCTTCTAAGAACTAGAAGTACTGGCAAAAAGTAATTACAATACAGTGTTGTGAACACCTGAGGGAAGCACTTAATACGTAAGCACTCAGAGGGAAAACTTAATCAGGGGTGGATACTTAAGCTCAATCTTGTAGGAAGACAGATGGGGACACAGTAAAGGAGAGATTCTAAATAGAAAGAATAACAGAAGCAGAATAGAATCTAATATATTCCAGAACCCCAAGTAAAGCAGTTTAGCTAGAATGGTGATTGTTCGTTCATACATTCATTGATTCAGCGGATTTCTCGAGCTCTCTGATGTGCTGGGCAGGATGTCAGGTACTTAGGGCAGAGTGGTGAACCAAATAGAGAAAACTTCCCACCCTCAAAGAGCTTACATCCTAGTTGGGGAAAACAAGCAAATACACACACACATTATGCAGTCCTAGATGCTAACGGGCATGTATATAAACACATTTGTTCGTGAATGTGCTCTTTTAAACAAGGTGGTCAGGGAAAAACTTAAAAGAGGCATCATATTTCTGTAAGACACGAGTAAAGTGAGGGAGTACAGAGACCCAGGCAGAGGAAACAGTAAACACAAAGATGAGAGGTGGGAACAGGTTCAGATTCTCCAGGAGCAGGAGACAATTTGCAGGCCGGGGAGAACAGAGAGAAACGTCAGCGAGGCAGCAGGAACATGTGAGAGGCAGCAAGGACACGTGAGAGGCAGCAAGGACACGTGAGACGCAACAAGGACACGTGAGAGGCAGCAGGAAC
The DNA here is from genome assembly GCA_006408695.1 of Aepyceros melampus. NCBI lineage: Eukaryota > Metazoa > Chordata > Mammalia > Artiodactyla > Bovidae > Aepyceros > Aepyceros melampus. The sequence continues at coordinate 345,873 of SJXQ01001066.1, forward strand.
ACGTGAGAGGCAGCGAGGACACGTGAGAGGCAACAAGGACACGTGAGAGGCAGCAGGAACACGTGAGAGGCAGCAAGGACATGTGGAGGCAGCAGGAACACGTGAGAGGCAGCAAAGACACGTGAGAGGCAGCAGGAACACGTGAGAGGCAGCAGGACCATGTGAGAGGCAGCAAGGACACGTGAGAGGCAGCAGGACCACGTGAGGTAGCAAGGACACGTGAGAGGCAGCAAGGACACGTGAGAGGCAGCAGGACCACGTGAGGCGCTAAAGACACAGGCGAGACTTCCGGATTTATTCCTAGTGAAATGAGAAACCACAGGAGGGTTCTGAACTTTAGAGTGAAATGATCTGACTGACATTTAAGGACCACTCTTTTCCTGCTGCGGTGCACTAAACTATAAGTGAGCAAAAGGCAGCAGGGAGAATAATTTTATGGGATAATCTAGGCAAGAGATAATGGTAGCTTGGAGTGGGGTGACAGTGGCTGAGGAGGTAAGAGGTGGTTAGATTCTAGACATATTCTGAAGGTAGAACAAACTGGAATTCCTTACAGACAGATGTGAGAGATGGGAAAAAGAGACGTCAAGGACAACTACAAAGGTTTCTGGCCTGAGCAGCTATTAAAGTGGAACTGCTGTTAACAGAACTAGGCAAGACTCAGGGTGGAGCACAAGGTAGAAAAACAGCTAGAGTTTAGATCAGGATATATTAAGGTTTGTATAGGTAAGGGTACTAGGCTTTTGGGTATATGAGCTTGAAGTTGGAGAAAGCTTGAAGCTGGGGATAAAAAATTTATAAGTCACTGCTGTTACAGATGGCATTTAAATTCCTGGACTACATAAGATTACCTAGATCAGGGGTCAGCGAGCATTTTCGATAAAGGGGCAAATGGCAAATGCTATAGGCTTTTGTGAGCCTACATAACTACTCAACTTTGCTGTCAACTCTGATCCTGTAGACCAAAGCAGCCAAAGAAAATACATAAATAACTAGCCATGGATTTGGGACTGGCTCAGTGGTAAAGAATAATGCAGGAGGCACAGGAGACATGGTTTGATCCCTGGGTTGGGAAGATCCCTTGAAGGAGGAAATGGCAACCCACTCAGTGTTCTTGCCTGGAGAATCCCACGGACAGAGGAACCTGGCGGGCTACAGTCCATATGGTCACAAAGAGTCAGACACAGCTGAGTGAGCACACGTGCACAGATCTGGCTTGACTTTTGATCTAGAAAGTCAATGCAGACAGGAGAGCTTTGCAGACTGAGCTCTAGGACACTTCAATATCTGGACATGGGAGGAACTAGCAAAGGAAACTTAGAAGGGACGGCAAGCAGGGTAGGAGGAAAACCCACAACAGGCGGCTTCCAAGAACAGGTAAAAAAGAAGGCAGGTTTTTGTTTCTAGAACTATACTAAACCTCCCCAACCCTGCACAGAAAACAACTACAAAAGCTGAACACAATTTAAAAAGCAATTATTTGAAGGCACTGGAAAGCAAAGAGAAGCTAGTGGAGAGTGCATGCTTGCTTGGAGAAGAGGAGACAGGGAGCTATGCGAGGAAGTTTCCATCTCTTTGGCTTGTAGACAAAAACTAAATCCTATCCATGCTGTGCACCCAAGTAGCTGTCAGGGCATCCAGTGGAAAACTCGTCTTTTCAGTTGGGGGGAAGTTAAGCTGATAAAAGTAAAAGGAAGGGGGTAAAACTGAAAAAGAAAGGTCCAGAAAGGGGATCTCTAACCCCTCAATGTACCTGCACAGACAAGAAACTGAGTTTGTAATGCAAGGCCAGCCAAGAAAATTAGCAACCAAAACAAAGGAAGTAATACTCACTGGAAAAGAATAAGACAATCTCCGATCTTCACATCTCAGTGTTCAAAATGTTCAGGATACAACCCCAAATTACCAGATACATAACGAACCAAGAAAATGACACAAGATTCCCAGGAGAAGAGAAAAATAATTTAGTCTGGCTCTGATATGAAGCAGAGATTGGAACTGATACAGATTCAAACGAAGCTACAGTATCTGCAAATAAGTGAAACATTTTCAGTGAATCAAAAATCTCAGTTAAAAAAAAAAAAAGGAATTCTCTCAGTACACTGAAAATGAAGCAAATGGATTCTATTTAGAATTGAAAACCACAATTTTTCAAAGAAAAAAATCACTAGATGGACCTAGCCAAATGAAGATTACATACAAAACAGTAAGTAAAACTAAATTAAATAAATATAAAGTATCCAAGGTAGAGAGCAGAGCAAAAACAGACTAAACGAAAAGCTTCATGGAACCATAAGACAGTATTAAATATTCCAACTTAAGTGTAAGTAAAATGCTAGAAGAAAAGGATACAGAAAAAGTATTTGGAGAACTAATGGCCCAATTTTTTCCAAATCTGAAGAAAGATAAAAATTTACAGATGTAAGATATTTAATGAACATGCAGAATAAACACAGAGTACATCACAGTCAAACTATTTAAAGAGGTAACCTCAAAAGCAGCAAGAGAAAAAAAAATATTACTAGCAGAAGCAAAATTTCAACAAATGGCTGATTTCTCATCAAAAACTGTAAATGCCAGAAAAGAGTAGAACACCGGTAAAAAGAATGCTGTCCACCTAGAGCTCTGTATCCAGGGAAAACATTAGAGATTACAGAGGGTGTAAAGGCATTTTCAAATAAAACTAAGAGAATTCATCCCCAGCAGACCTGAACTATACAAAATGCTATACGAAATTCTCCTGCTGAAGGGAAATAAAACAAGACAGAAAAGAATGAATGTTCAGAAAAGAATGAGAAAGAAATGAAATGGTAATTACCTGAGTAAACGCGAAAAACATTTTGTTTTCACCGATCCATCTCAATTTCTTTATAAACCATTCAGTTCAGTTCAGTCGCTCAGTCGTGTCCGACTCTTTGCGACCCCATGAATCACAGCACACCAGGCCTCCCTGTCCATCACCAACTCCCGGAGTTCACTCAGACTCACGTCCATCGAGTCTGTGATGCCATCCAGCCATCTCATCCTCGGTCGTCCCCTTCTCCTCCTGCCCCCAATCCCTCCCAGCATCAGGGTCTTTTCCAATGAGTCAACTCTTCGCATGAGGTGGCCAAAGTACTGGAGTTTCAGCTTTAGCATCATTCCTTCCAAAAAATCCCAGGGTTGATCGCCTTCAGAATGGACTCGTTGGATCTCCTTGCAGGCCAAGGGACTCTCAAGAGTCTTCTCCAATACCACACTTCAAAAGCGTCAATTCTTCGGCGCTCAGCCTTCTTCACAGTCCAACTCTCACATCCATACATGACCACAGGAAAAACCATAGCCTTGCCTAGACGGACCTTAGTCGGCAAAGTAATGTCTCTGCTTTTGAATATGCTATCTAGGTTGGTCATAACTTTTCTTTCAAGGAGTAAGCGCCTTTTAATTTCATGGCTGCAGTCACCATCTGCAGTGATTTTGGAGCCCAAAAAAATAAAGTCTGACAGTGTTTCCACTGTTTCCCCATCTATTTGCCATGAAGTGATGGGGCCAGATGCCATGATCTTCGTTTTCTGAATGTTGAGCTTTAAGCCAACTTTTTCACTCTCCTCTTTCACTTTCATCAAGAGGCTTTTTAGTTCCTCTTCACTTTCTGCCATAAGGGTGGTGTCATAAACCATATAACTGCTTAAAGCAAATGTTGATAACATCATTTCTGTGGTTTACAATGTATCCAGATATAACATATATAAAACAAGTATATCAAAGAACAAGAAGGGAGGTAAGAGAAATACTGACTCACTGGAAAAGATCCTGATGCTGGGAAAGATTGAAGGCAAAAGGAGAAGAGGGCGACAGAGGATAATATGGTTGGATGGCATCATCAATTCAATGGAAATGAACTTGGGCAAACTTTGGGAGATGGTGAGGGACAGGGAAGCCTGGCGTGCTGCAGTCCATGGGGTCATGTGACTTAAGGATTGAACAACAAAAGGGAAATACAGACCTAAAAGGTTACGAAATTTCTGTTTTAAGAAAAAAGCAGTACATTATTAATTTTAAGTGAAATATGAAAAGTTTAACATACGCACTATAATCATCATTGCAAGCCCTGTCACGTGGCTTGCAGGATCTTAGTTCCCTGACCAGACTGAACCCAGACCACTGGCAGTGAAAGCACAGCGCTCTAATCACGAACCACCAGGGATGCCCCTAAATATATGTGTGTGTATACATATTTTTAATGACCCTACAAGAGATGCACTTTAAACACAAAGGTATAATAATACTACTGACTGAAAATAAATAGATGAACAAAAATACACCATACAAAGAGTAGGCACAAGAAAGTTGACACAGTTTTATTAATAATAATATCTGATGAAATAGCTTTTTTAAAAGTATTACCAGAGATAAAGAGGATAGTATCACTCTGATATTTCATAATGATAAAACGATCAATTCATTAGGACTACAAAACAATCACAAATGTGTTATGTTGGCTATAATAACAGAGCTTCAAAATAAATGAAACAAACATTGACAGAATTAAAAGGAGAAACAGAATTCCACACAGGTGGAGACTTTACCATCACTCTTACAGCAACTGACAGAACTAGACAAAGAAAACCAGCATAAACACAGGAGATCTGAACGCCATCAACCAGGCAGAGAACAAGAAACAATGATGGCGGAATATATATTATTTTCATGTGAACATGCTGTGTTCAGCAGAACAGATCATATTTTAGGCCATAAAACATAACTCAATAAATTTTAAAAGACTGAAACCATATAAAGAATGTTCTATGACCATAGAGAAATTTAATCACAATCAACTCACACAAGATACGCAGGGACCTCCCCCAAATTTGGAAACTAAACAACATATCTAAAAAATTAATATGAAAACAAAGAAATCACAAGAGAAAGAAAATATTTTTTAACTAAATGAAAATGAAAATGCAGGGGAGGGGGAGGAAAAAAAAAAGAAAGAAAATGAAAATGCATCACAGCAGTATTTGCAGGATGCACCTAAGGAAGCATTGCCGAGAGCAATCTATAGCTTTAAATGCTTACATCCGAAAAGCTCTTAAACCAACAATCTAAGATTGCACCTTAAGAAAACAGAAAACGAGCAAATTAAACTAAAAGTAAGATGTAGGAAGGAAATAATAAAGACCAAAAACCATGGAAATAGATGGTAGATAGTAGAAACCTGGCTCCTATACGTGATAAAGCTTAAGTTCATGAAAAAGTAGATGAACTGTTGCAGATAAAAAAGAAAAGACAGCTAAATACAATATATATCATAGACTGGATCACAAAACAGGAAAAAAAAATAGCTGTAAAGGATATTATCGGAACAATTGTGGATTAAATAATAGGACTGTATCAATTTCCTTAATAATTTTCTTAATTTTGATAAAAGTACTGAGATTATATAAGAGAAAGTCCTTGTTCTTAGGAACAAACAGACATAATGTCTACAAACCACTCTCAAATGAGAAGTGGTTTCTTCTGTTCTCTTCAAAAGAGAAGAAACTCTGTATTTAAAGAGAAAATGTTAAATAGGACAAAACAATGGTGAATCTGGGTAAAGAGTTTAATTTTTCTGTATGAAATTTTATCAAAATTAGGTTTTAAAAATAAAAATGACAAGGAGGCTAGCAAAGTATGTAGGAGACTATCATGAGGGACTTTATAAATGCTAGACCAAGAACTGTGAACTTCTAAAAGAGATATGAAGAAAGAAGTAGAAAAATCTGATCAATTTATTTTAGTGAACAGCCTGATAGGAAGTTAGACTGAAGGGAAAGAAGGAAAGACTAGAAGTAGAAAAACCGTTTAGGAAGCATTTTACAGTGTAAGTAAGAAATAATAAAGATCTAAATCAAGGCTGTGGGAATAGAAAAAGGCGAATTCTTTTTTTGAGAATTCTTTAGGAGGTAAAGTAAGAGCCTTACAGAGTGACTAGACTGTGGGGGATCAAGAGTAGGGGAGAAATGCAGGGTAACCCAGGCCTTCTCCCTGCTCCCTACCCAATTTTTGGCTTGGGCAATGAGAAAGACAAACATGTCACTCACCAAAGGGTACAGCAAAGTCCCGAGAGGCACAGGATGTTTCATTCAAAATGCAAGAACTACTGCTACAAGTATGCACTGGACTCTTTAAGCAAACATAAAATTTCAGTATCAGGAAAGATCCACAAGTCATTTGTGTCTGACTCTTTGGGACCCGTGGACTATAGCCCACCAGGCCCCTCTGTCGATGGATTTCTCCATGCAAGAATATTGGAGTCGGTAGCAATTCCTTTCTCCAGGGGGTCTTTCTGAACCAGGCAAGGAACCCGGGTCTTAAGGCGGATTCTTTAACCATCTGAGTCACCGGGACAGCCCTATCATTCAGTTTAATTTGTCATGCAGATTAAGACCACAGATCAGAATACTACTAACACCCATTAGAATGGCCAAATTTAGAAAGACTGACAAAATTAAGTGTTAGCAAGTATGTAGGTTCTCATACATTGCTGGTTCAAGTAAAATTTGGTAAAATCACTTTGAAAACTTTCTGGCAATACTATTAAACATGTGCCTATTCTACAACCCAGAAATTCTCCTCCTAGGAAACATACCCGTGAAATATGGTGCATCTGTCCATCATAAAACAAGTACAAGACTATTCACAGCAGCTTTACCCACAAGACAGCTGAAAACCGGAGACAACTCAATGTCCATCAACAGCAGAACAGAGAAAGAAACTGCAGTATAATCAAACAATGGAACACTGAAGTAGTGTAGCAATAAAACAGAACAGCAATAAAACAGAACTACTGCTATTAAAAACAGAAAATTCTTACAGACCATGTTGAGCCACCGAAGCCAGACCCAACGAGTATCTACTCTATGATTCGATTCAAGAAGAAAATCAGTAAGGTATGATGATGATAGGCAGAACAGTAGCTATCTTAGGGTGGGGACTTCTGCTTTCGTTTCTGCATGTAAGGAGCTTGGAAATCACCATCTCATTTTAACAAGTACGCTGAACACACTAAAAACTCAACAAGTCTTCTTGGGTTCATAAAAGAGGGGAGGACACAGAGCACACGGTTACTCCCAAAACTGGAGAGAGGCAAATGCAGAGTGTCATGGCTTACTAGAACAAAAACCAGTGGAAACCACCTCAGTAACCAATGTTGTGGTAGGAAAATCTGAACTGTAAATCAATGAGTTGCTGGAGGTTCAGCGTGGACAACTCTTGGAGTTAAAGACTTCAGAGGAACCCAGTCAAAAGCAAGGACCCACAATGCCTTCAAGAACGGGACCAAGTTACCCCAGTAAATATCACAGGAAAACTCCCTCACCCTTCCAGCAAGTGGTGAGAACTGGAGCCACTGTGAAACACACTGAGCAGTCCCTTCTCGGCTTCTCTCTTCTGGAGCACAGGCTCTGGGGCATGTGGGCTTCAGCAGTGTGGCTCACAGGCTGAGCTGCTCCACACAGCATGTGGAATGTTCCCAGACCAGGGGCTGAACCCGAGTCCCATGCAGTGGCGGGAGAATTTTTATCCACTGCCCCACCAGGGAGGTCCGTAAGTACTCTATTCTTGACAAGGCTTACCCTCAGGAGAAATGAGAACCTAGCCTGCTTGGGCATAACCAGCAGCCAACAGGGCTGAGCAGGGAAACAGCCACACCCAGCACATTCCAGCTATCCTGTGCCACCTAAGGAGAGGAGAGAAAAACTGAGAAACACTCAAGAATGTCACAATCCAAAGGCACAGGCTCACTAAAAGACTGACACCCAATCATAGGATATATAATGCTCCCCTCCTTCTACACTTTATGCTCACATTTACAGCAGGCCCTTTTACCTGATACATCATGTCTGATTAACAAGTAAAAATTACAAGGTCTACAAATGGCAAAAAACACAACTTGAAGTCACAAAGCAAACATCACAATCAGAAATGGCACAGATGTTGGAATTACCAGACCAGGAATTTAAAACAACTATGAGTAATATGGGTGTCCCTGGGGGCTCAGAAGGCTGTAATGGATAAAGCAGACAGCATGCAAGAACAGCTGGACAGCATAAACAGAGATGTATAAATACTAAGAAAGAACCAAAAAAGAAATGCTCGAGATAAAAATCACTTATCACAGAAATGAAGGATGCCTTTGATGGCTTTATTAGTAGGCAATGACTAATTGACTTCACAATGACTTTGGAGTAGGCAAATATTTTCTTAGGAATGGAAAACATAAACAATAAGAGAAACACAATAATTTGGACTTCATCAAAATTAAAAATTTCTTTTCAAAATGACACCATTTAAAAGATGAAAAGTCGAGCTACAGACTGGGAGAAAATAGATGTAAGCTATGTATCTGACAAACAACTGGTATTCAGAATAAACTGTTGCTTAGTCGCTTAGTCATGCTGGATTCTTTTGCGACCCCATGGACTGTAGCCCACCAGGCTCCTCTGGTCACAGGATTTCCCAGGCAAGAATACTGGAGTGAGTTGCCATCTCCTTCTTCAGGAGATCTTCCCGACCCAGGGAATGAACTTGAGTCTCCTGCATCGGCAGGCAGATTCTTTACCACTGAGCCATAAGGGAAGCCCCATTTAAAATATATATATGTCTTATTTAAATAAATAAAATTCAATAAGAAGACAAACAGCCCAAATAAAAAATGGACAAAACTTTAACAGGCACCTCACTAAAGAAAACAAAGAAATGGTAAGTGCATGGAAGATGTTTAACATCACTAATCATCAAGGAAATGCAATTTAAAGCCACAAGAAGACATAAGCATACACCCAATACAACAGCTGAAGTTCAGAGAGGCTGACAATACCAAGTGTTGGCTAAAGAGTAGTAACTGGAACTTGCATACACTGCTGGTGGTTTAGCTGTTAAGTTGTGTCCGACTCCTGACGACCCCATGGACTATAGTCTGCCAGGCTCCTCTGTCCATGGGATTCTCCAGGCAAGAATACTGGAGTGGGCTGCCATTTCCTTCTCTAATACATTGCTGGAGGAAATATAAAAAAACCACTTCACTTAGCAATTTCTTATGAAATTAAACATACACTTGATCATATGACTCAGTCATTCCACACCTAAGCATTTACCAGAAAAATAAAAACAAACGTCCCACAGAAGCTTGGATATGTATATTCATAGCAGGCTTACTTACAAGAGCCCAAAATGAGAAGAAAAAAATGTCCATCAACAGGTTAATGGATAAACAAATTATAGTTTATACTTATAATGGAATATTCCTCAGCAATACAAAGAGTGAATTACTGATGTACACAATAACTGTTGTTTAATCTCAATATTCTGAGATAAAAATCCAGACACAGAAAGCATACATACCAGAACTGCAGGACACAAAATTCTCATTTTTGCAGATGAAGAAGGGCTTCCCAGGTGGCCCAGTGGTTAAGAATCCACCGCCAGCGTAGGAGATACAAGAGATAGGGGTTCAGTCTTGGGGCTGGGAAGGCCCCCTGGAGAAGGAAAAGGCAACCCACTCCAGTGTTTTTGCCTGGAAAATCCCATGGACAGCGAAGCCTGGAGGGCTACAGTCCACAGAGTCACCAAGAGTCGGACATGACTGAACAACTGAGCGCACACACACAGCACGCAAAACGAATCTATCAGGGCAGCCCAGCTCTTGCCTGAGCAGGAGGGCAGACAGAGGAGGGTGACTGCAAAAGCACACAAGCAGCTTTGCCTGCGTCTTCACTGAGGTTATGGTTTCCCAAATGTATGTACTTGTCACAACTCATCCAACTGTACACTTTAAATGAACACATTTTATCATATGCAAAATTTACCTCCATAAAGTCAGCTTTTTACAGGGTGAAATTCCATTCTACCACCTCTAATGGGAGAGGATCTGCTTTTCTTGAAAGCCTCAAATCCACCCCTAGGGAGACCACACCAGTCTTGTGGTGGCAGGCGTATGGTCCTGAATATACTGCCCACCTACCAGCAAGGACTGACTTGCGGCTCTATGACCCAGCAGCAAATACAGTTTACCAATTATCCAAAACTGGTCTTCATGACAAAAATAAACTAGGCCAAAACCCTCTCACTATAAAAATGTCACACAATCCTAAGTGTTATTTATAGACATATATTCCCTATTTGATCATGAGTCTGAAATCTCACAAGTATTCTCCTTAAAGTGAATTTAAAAAGGCAGAGCATTAAAAAAAAAAAAAATCCCTCTGATCCTCAGATTCAGTGTCCCTCATCCTGGAGCTTTTAAAACAGAAACAGAGGCAATGACTGGTTTGCCAAGTCAGATTTAGCCAAGTACTGAGTCTATATCTCGTTCTTCCAGCTGCCCAGTCACAGTCCCCTTCTAATATTGGGGAAAACCTCCACATAAGGCTGGGGAAAGGCAGAACCTGCTTCTTATTATATAAAAGCTCAAAATACCTGATAATCAAGCAAATACCTGCAGCCAGATTACTTGAGTTCAATCCCTAGCTCCTCCACATATTATGTAAACTTCCTAAAAGTCCCAAAGTTCCTAAACTTCTCTTTCCTCATCAGTAAAATGATATTAGTACCTATTTCAGTTGTTGTAAGGATAAAATGAAATGTAAAGTATTTATAAAAGTGTCTGGCGTATACTAAGCTCCACGTAAGTCACATTATTGTTTGTCCCCACGCTCTGGGGAACTGCCATGCAACCTAGGTTCTGTGAAGGCACGTGCCCCAGATCTGAGATCAGAAACTAGTGACAAAGAGAGGAGTGATGAGAACTCACTGAGGGGCGGCAGTAACTGCGGTGAGACCAAGCTGCCACCTCAGGGGGGCAGTGCCAGTTACCACAGCCAGTACCCAGAGTTCTGGCAGTGCCAGCTGCCCAGCCCCGGCAGCACAGTGCCCATGCTGAAACCGTGCTCAACCGGGACCTGGGGCATACTCCCCGATAGGGAACCTGCATTCTGGCTTCCGACTTCCTTGTAAGTTACCTCAGATCCTCTTAGTAAATGTCTTTTCTATGTAAGTGACCTGGAATTGATTTCATCTGCTTGCAACATAAGACACTGAAAGCTGAACTACAAGAAGTGGATAAATGGGAAAAAGTCTTACAATATCTTTGTGAGTGCTTTTGAGTATCAATGATAACTATGAAATGCTCTAGAAACCTTTCAGAATGCTAGTGAATGAATTACCTATGAAACCTGTTTGATAGCTGCATGGTTCCCTAATTTGCCAGTAATAACTGAAGGCCGACCTTTCTTAACTGCCTTCTATCAATATATGCCAGGTGCCATGCTAACAAGCTTATTACCTGAAGTATTTCCTTTAATGTTATAACTGCCCTGTGAGGAGTCAACGTTAGGAGTCAGTCGTGACCGACCCTCTGTGACCCCGTGGACTGCAGTCCTCTAGGCCTCTGTCCATGGGGTTCTACAGGCAAGAACACTGGAGTCAGTAGCCATTTCCTTCTCCAGGAGGTGTTCCTGACCCAGGGACTGAACCCAGGTCTCCTGCACTGCAGGCGGATTCTTTACCATCTGAGCCACAAGGGAAGCCCGTGAGGGAGATAAGATTTTCCCAATTTAAAAGATAAGAAAACTGAGGACTAGGTCGGTTAAAGGATTAAAATAATTTAAATACTGTATCCTCTTGCAAATGGAGCCCCACAATGAAAACAATGAGTACTAACTATGTGTCACGTACTGTTCTATGTGTTTTCCACATATTGACTGATTTAATTCTAACTGCTCAATGTGCATTAGCTCCTTCAAAACCCACGAAACTCTCAAACTTAGGTACCATTATTATATCTGTTTTACAGGTAAGAAGACAGATTAAGAAATCTCTCAATGACATGCAGCTACCAAGTGATGAAATGGGATTCAAATCTGGCACACTGGCTTCAAGAGGCCTTCTTTTTAACCTCGATATTCCAGAGTCTCTCAAAGGCGAGTGAAACACATCAATGAGTCATGCCAGCCAATATATACGCTTTCAGACATTTATGAGTCAAACGTACTGTTTCCTTGATGCTGACCACTAGTACTGCTGTTTTCTCTATTTCTGTATCATCCTACACAGTTAGAGCAGCATTTGTCTTAGTCTGACCCTTCACTTTCAACAATTCAAGACTGAAGCATCAGCTTCCAGTTACATCATCAGTGCTGCCTTTTGCTAATACCAGAGCCGCAGAGACAGCTACACCTAGGACTCCCTACTCCTAGCTGTGGGAGGCAGCATAATTAAACCAGGATGTCTGGGAATCAGGAGCTTCAAGACACGGACTAAGCCTGTTATTGCAAATAGCATCAGCTGCCAGAAAATATAGATGTTACTACTGATCCTGATAACGTCAAGTTATTAACTGGGGTCAATTTTAGTACCCATCCCCCCCACTCTAAAGACATTTCTGTATGTTATAGCTGGGGACGGCATGAAGATACAGGGCAGGAATGTTGCTAGAGGTCCTACAATGCACAGGATGTCCCACAATAAAAAACCTTATAGCAAAATATGTCATAGTGTTAAGGCTGAAAAACCCTGTAAATAGCCTGATGCTACATACTGCTTCTTATAACAGCAGAACATATTGGTCTAATACATACTCACTCTATCAAATTACCTATGACATCTTTCAGAGAAGTAGAACAAATAATCCTAAAATTATATTGAACCAGAATTGCCAGAGCAATCCTAAGGAAAAAAACAAAGCTGGAGGCATAACCTTTCCAAACTTCAGACAATACCACAAAGACACAGTAATTAAAACAGTGTGGTATTGGAGGAAAAAAAAACAACAACAACAAATATATGGATCAATGGAACAGAACAAAGAGCCCAGAAACAAACCCATACACCTACAGTCAATTAATCTTTAACAAAGGAGACAAAAATACACAACGGGGAAAAGACAGTCTCTTCAGCAAATGGTACTGGGAAAGCTGGACGGCCTCATGTAAATCAACGAAGTTAAAACACACCCTCACACCATATGCAAAAATAAACTCAAAATGCTTACAGCAGTGGTTCCCAACCTTTCTGGAACCAGGGACTAATTTCATGGAAGACAATTTCTCCATGGCCCCGCGTGAGAGGGATGGTTTGGGGTGATTCAAGCACATTACATTTACTGTGCACTTTATTTCTAATCTAAGGACACTGATCTGACAAGAGGTACTGGTCTTCAGTCTGGACGCTGGGACCTCTGGCTTAAAGACTTAAAATATAAACCATAAAACTCCTAGAAGAAAACAGGCAAAACATTTTCTGCCATAAATTGTACAGACGATTTTTTAGGTCAGCCTCCCAAGGCAAAAGAAACCAAAGCAAAAAGAAATAAATGGGACCTAATCAAAAGCAGCTTTCACACAGCAAAAGAACCATAAACAAAAGGAAAAGACAACCTATGAACTGGGAGAAAATATTGGCAAATGATGTGACTGATAAGGGCTCAATCTCCAAACTATACAAATAGCTCATACAACTCAATAACCAACCAAACCACCCAATCAAAAAATGGAGAGACACTTAAGTAGACATATTTCCAAAGAATACACACAGATGGCTAACAGGCACATGAAAAGATGCTAAACATTGCTAATTACTAGAGAAATGCAAATCAAAACTACACCTCACACCAGTCAGAACGGCCATCACCAAAAAGTGTATAAACAAGTGCTGGGGAGGGTTTAAAGAAGAGAGAAACCCCCCCTTCCCCCACTGCTGGTGGGACTGCACGCTGGTGCAGCCACGACGGAAAACAGTATGAGTGTGTGATGCTAAGTTGCTTCAGTCATGTCTGACTCTGCGACCGTACGGATTGTAACCTGTCAGGCTCCTCTGTCCATGGGATTCTGCAGGCAAGAATACTGCAGCGCGTTGCCACGCCCTTCTCTAGGGGATATCACTAACCCAAGGATCAAACCTGTGTCTCTTATGTCTCCTGCACTGGCAGGCAGGTTCTTTATTACTAGCATCAGATTACTTCAAAAACTAGAAACAGAATTGCCATATGATTCAGCAACCCCACTCCTGGGAACATATCTAGAAAAAACTATAATTCAAAAGGATACACGCATCCCAAATGTTCACGGCAGCACTACTTACAATAGCCGAGACATGGAAGCAGCCTAAATGTCCATCAACAGCTGAATGGGTAAAGACGATGTGTGTGCGTGTGTGTGTGTGTCTGCATACACACAAGGGGATATTTATTCAGCCAGAAAAAAACAATGAAATAATGCCACTTGCAGCAACATGGATGGACCTAGAGATTGTCATACTGAGTGAAGTAGGTCAGAGAAAAACAAGTCCTATAAGATATCACTTATATGTGGAATCTAAAATATGACACAAATGAATATATTTACCAAAAAATAAACAAATTCAGACACAGAAAAAAACTTACGGTTCTTGAAGGGGAAAGGGGCTGGGAGAGGGATAAATCAGGAGTTTGTAATTAGCAGATACAAACTACTGTATGTAAAATAAATGACAAAGTCCTCCTGCATCAGACAGGGAACTGTATTTAGTATCATGTAATAAAGGCAACGCACTCCAGTATTCTCGCCTGGAGAACCCCAGGGACGGAGGAGCCTGGCAGGCTACAGTCCACGGGATCACAAGAGTCAGACACGACTTAGCGACTAAACCGCTACCACCAATAAACCATTTTGGAAAAAAATAGGAAAAAGAATGTGTGTGTGTGTGTGTGTGTGTGTGTGTAAATATAACTGAATCACTTTGCTGCACGCCAGAAACTAGCACAGCATTGTGAGTCAACCATACTTTAACAAAATACAACTTTAATGTCATAAATGTAATGCATTTCATAGCACAAGACTAACCACACCAGGGGAGAATAACTCCCCCATGCCCTTCTTTGGTGAAGCCCTTAAGACCACTCATCACTCCAGTGAACTTTCTCAACACTACACTAGTTATGCCACTGTTGCTGCTAAGTCGCTTCAGTCATGTCCGACTCTGTGCGACCCCAAAGACGGCAGCCCACCAGGCTCCCCCATCCCTGGGATTCTCCAGGCAAGAACACTGGAGTGGGTTGCCATTTCCTTCTCCAATGCAAGAAAGTGAAAAGTGAAAGTGAAGTCACTCAGTCGTGTTCAACTCTGTGCAACCCCATGGACTGTAGCCCACCAGGCTCCTCCGTCCATGGGATTTTCCAGGCAATAATACTGGAGCGGGTTGCCATTGCCTTCTCCAATGTTATAATGGCTCAAGAAACTGCTGACGGGGCTTCCCTAGTACTTGGTTAAGAATCTGCCTGTCAATGCAGGAGCTCTGGGTTCTGTCCCTGATCTAGGAAGATCCCACATGCCGTGAAACAACTAAGCCTGTGCACCTCAACTCCTGAGGTCAAGTTCCAGAGCCTGGGAGCCACAATTACCGAGCCCACCAGCCTCAATATCGACGCCTGTGCTCCGCAACAAGAGAACGCACCACAGTGAGGAGTTCGTGCACAAAGCTAGAGAGCAGCCCCCGCTCCCCACAGCCAGAGAAGGCCCTCACAACAGCCAAGAGCCAGCACAGCCAGAAATCAGTACAACAACAACAAAAAAAAACAGAAACAAAACGCTGCCAACAGTCTGACCCCTACCCACTTGCAGTCACTGCTCAGACTCCACTCTCCTTGACGGTCTCCGTCCTGGCCCACAGACGCCTGCCTGCTCACTGCATCTGCACCCCTGTGGTTGGTGCAATAACTCTTCCTCCTAGAAATTCAACCCCCAGTCTATAGTCTTTTCTGTAGCTGCTGAAGACCAAAACTAAAAGAAAAAGCTCATGTAATTTTTTTTCACACTGCTTATGTTTTCTATTCCTGAAAATACGCCTTGAGATTAACACTGTAAAAGGCCTTACATTTTGACAGCCAGCATTTATGACTAGTGACGAGGAGGTGAGTTTTTCCCTCTGACAGGTAGAGCTGTGTGCGGTGATATGCTCTGGGGTGTCTGTGAGCAGCCTGCCTGCTGACGACTGGGTTCATGGCCTTGTCTTGCTTGTTGTTCAGGTGAGGCACCCAGCGCTGGGTGCTGCGGGCAGCAGGGTGGTGCTGCGTCTTGGATTCAGGTGAAGGTCTTTGTGGGAGTGCTCACTGATTAGTACTCCCTGGGGTCAGGAGTTCTCGGGGGGTCTAGTGTCCTGGACTCAGTACTCTCACTCCAGCAACTCAGGCCCAACTTCTGGTCAGGGAACCAAGATTCCACAAGCCATTTGTTATGGCAATAAAAGGGATTAAAACAAACAAGCTAACACACACACACACACACACACACACACACAAGCTGCCCAGAAACAACAAAAAACCTCCAAAAATACCACACCAACAACCAAGAAACAAAAAATGAAACGCAGACAAATGTTAAAAGCAAAACCAAATAGAAAACAAAAGCAAAGGAACACACACACACACGAAACCAAAACGGACCAAGAAAACAAAGGACGAGAGAGTGACTCGGCAAGCAAAGAAAACAAAAAATGGTATCCATCAATTAAAAACAAAACTAAACCACCAAACAAGACCGAAGTAGAGTGCCACGTGAGGAACAAAGCAAAGCAAACAAAATAACCAAACAAACATGATGAAAAAAAAAAAACAGGAAAGCAAAAACTATAAAAAAGGGCTCCCGAGGTTGCTCAGTGGTCAAGAATCTGCCTGACAAGCAGGACACGTGGGTTTGATCCCTATGTCGGGAAGTTCCTGGGAGAAGGAAATAGCAACCCACTACAGTATTCTTGCCTAGGAAATCCCACGGACAGAGGAGCTTCGAGGAGCTACAGTTCAAAGAGTTGAGAAGACCTGGACACAACTTAGCAACTAAATCAACAATTTATGATGATGGAAACACTTCACAGATAATCAAAGATACAACAATAACAAAAATTCACCAAAGACTAAAAGTCTATCTCAATAATGTAACAGGAGGCATATTGGAAATAAGTTTCTTGATGTTACCAATGTATTACATTAAGAACAGTAAAACCTAATTTCTAAAATGCTTACTAGAAACAAGATAGAAACCTTCTAGAAAGGATATAAAAGAACTTGTCTTAGCCTTAGTTAGACTTCTGGAACAATACATTACTTCTTCTAAAACACATAAATTGAACTTTGTTGTTTAATCTAATTTGCCACTGAGCAGGTAAAAATAAACTACAATAATAAGCTTCAAGTTTTTCAACTGTTTCTTTTATCTACCATTTTTAAATGTTATTTGAAAATTCATTATAAAAGCACTGTGAAATATTTCTAATGATCAGTAGGCATTTTGTTCTGCTATCAACTAGTTATATTTTCTTCTAATTTAAAAGATTAACTTCTTAATCTCAGTCAAACCTAAACAAAACAGCAATGAATAAAGCAAGCAGTGTGGAAAATAAGAAAAAGAAGTCACAAATATTCAACTCTAATTGCTCTAGTTATGGCTTCAGACAATGAAGGTTGAAGTCTTAGTGAACTAATTATACATGTCAACAGAGACCATATTCTGTTCTAAAACCAAAAAGCACAAATGCCTTCTGTGTCAGATGAAATTATTCTTTTTTTGCCTACAAAAAGGAAAGCAGTTCTATTAAAACCATAATTCAAACAGTCTTTGAAATTTCCATCTGAATCAGTAAAAATATGACCTTTAAAACATGGTTGGTATATTTATGGCAAAGTTAATTTAACATGGTTCAAGACCATTAGGTGAATAAGCCCACCCATGATATCTCAAGAGAACTAATCAACTTATCAGGAGACACAGATTTAAGGACTGGCTCTGCCCCTTTTTATAACTGTACAGAAGTCACTTGTCCTTCCTTAGGTCTCAATTTCCTCTTTTACAAAACAAGATTCTTAACTTCAGCTATACCTCATACAGCTCTTAAAAGAACCAAATGTGAAATAGCTCAGGAAATTAAAAACATTACATAAAGATGCTGTAATTCTAGCACACTGATTTTAGCTAAGGACCAACAGGACAAATCCTGGAGTTCCAGCACAGTTACTCCTAACTTCGTCAGGAAATGGCAACCCACTCCAGTGTTCTTGCCTGGAGAATTCCAGGGACAGGGGAGCCTGGTGGGCTGCCGTCTCTGGGGTCGCACAGAGTCAGACACGACTGAAGCGACTTAGCAGCAGCAGTACCCTAACTACATTTCTCTAAAACAGACCAGTAACAAGAAGACAGAGTTGAAATAAGGTTACAAATGTTATTGTCTTGGCCAAGTTCTTTCTTTTTGTCTTTATTCCATCGTGTCATTGTCAATTTCGTGGTTTTTAAAAGGGAGATGATCCTAAATAATAATGGATAAAGCAAATGTGGTCAAGTCAAAATGATGATAATCTGGATGATAAGTCTATGGGAGTTCATTTACTATTTCACTTTTATTTCACATGTTGCACATTTTTCTTAATGAATGTTTTAATCTACTAGTATCAACACCTATTTGTCTTATATTTTCCAACCACTTGCTACTTGAATCCGCATTTCAGATCTCCCAAGTTTCTAATCATCTGTCAGTCATGCTCATTTCTGAGCCAAGCAAATCTTAGCAGCTAGCTACTGCATTTCCTTCCACTCTTTTCTCACTGACCCTCAGTTCCAGCCAGAGTCCTCACCACTATTCCTCAAACATACCAATCTTATTTTTGCTCTTGCTGTTTCCTCTTTCTGGAAGGTTCTTACTCCCATATTTTCACATGCCCCTCCCTCAACTCACTAAGGTATTTGCTCACCCAGAAAGGGCCTTTCCTGAACTCATGTAAATTAGCACTCATCACTCTTTAGCCTCTTATCCTGCTTTATAGCAGTAAAGATTATAATTTCAGTTCAGTCCAGTTGCTCAGTCATGTCCAACTCTTTGCGACCCCGTGGACTGCAGCACGCCAGGATTCCCTGTCCTTCACCAACTCCTGGAGCTTGCTCGAACTCATGCCCATTGAGTCAGTGATGTCATCCAACCATCTCATCCTCTGTCATCCCCTTCTCCTTCTGCCTTCAGTCTTTCCCAGCATCAGGGTCTTTTCAAGTGAGTCACTCCTTCGCATTAGGTGGCCAAAGTTTCAGCTTCAGCATCAGTCCTTCCAATGAATATTCAGGATTGATCTCCTTTAGGATGGACTGGTTGGATCTCCTTGTAGTCCAAGGGACTCTCAAGAGTCTTCTCCAACACCACAGTTCAAAAGCATCAATTCTTCAGTGCTTAGCTTTCTTTATGGTCCAACTTTCACATCCATACATGACTACTGGAAAAAACATAGCTTTAACTAGATGGACCTTTGTTGTCCATAATTATGTATATGTTATATATATTTTTAACACGTCTGTCTTCCTCCCCAATATATTTACAACATAAAAGCCAACTCCACCTGACACAATCTTTCCATGACCTGAACTATCTTCTTAACACCAATTATGCTTCTTCAGATATTTTATTAAATCAAACTTACTCATGCTTCCCCATACACACGTCTGTTTCCTTTCTCTATGCCTCTGCCCAGGTAGTATCATCACCAATCACATGCTCAAATGCTATCCCACACTGTAAGACAGTTTAAAAACCACCTTCACAGATATTCCTGGCTGACACTTCCTGAACTGCTATAATTCTTCATGTGAACCACTCCAAAGGCATTATTATTCTGCACTCTATTTTACTTATTTTAAAATTTCCCCTAATAACATGTGGCTTGTGTGCAGGATCTGAACAAATTCACTTTTAGACCTCTGAGTTACTTATGTAAAGAAGGAATAAAAATATTTGTGTATCTATTTTTTGGGTATTAGAATTAAGTATATGCATTACTGTTACTATATCAAAGGGCAGACAGAAAAGTAATGCAAAAACCCTAAAAAACACACTAATAAATACCTAATGCAACTACTCTGCTTTCCCTTTTTGTTGCTGTTGGCAAAAATACACCTATTTTCCCAACTTCCTTGCTTTTGTCTTTATATAATTTTTCCCTATTAAGTTTCTTAAATTTATTCATTTTTCTTTATGCTCAAATCACAGCTCTTTCCTCATTATCGACGTTAAGACTTCCAGGTCTCTGTTGCCACAGTTTGTTTTCCAGTTTGTCATGATCCACACATAATGTCATATAGAACCTACATGGACCTTAAGTCTCTTCTTTTCAGGGTTGATGTTTTTGGCACAGTTCAAAATGTTGAGAGCTTTTGCTGTCTTGTTTTGCTTTTAAAGAAATGAAAACTATAATTCAGGTCATCGTATTCTATTTCTAAGAAACTAGTATCCATATATCGTTTACTAGTAGAGTGAGAATTAATTCATTCATCAAACTGACCATCAGTTTATGTGCCAAGCTCTGCTATGATTATCCTGAATTACTGAAAAGTTTGATGTATAGAACATTTAAGAGTTAATGGCCAAAATACAAATAGAGTTATAATACATAAAAGAAGAATTCTTATAAGCAAATTTGAGCCCTAAAATGTTTTCATCAAGGATACTGAAAAAAAGAATATTTAAGTTAGTAGAATTCTAATAAATGAGCAATTTCAAAGCACAAAATATTCCTAAATCCAACTTTGGTTAACTGTAATAAACTCATATAAACCTTTTAAATTTGGGTATAAATTCAGATTATATTCACACATCTGGTTTTTCTTTTTTCTTCTTTCAAGTACAATATCCCTGGGTATGGCTAAAAATACAGAGACTGCCTAATATGAATTTACACACAAATTCTGAACAATTATTTATCAGTGGATTCCTTCAGATCACTGCCATCCAGGTTTAACTCTCTATTAAGCAGGAAATTTCTAGTTTAATATCTATCTGGGTGACATTCAAGTAGCTGAAACTCACAGTGGTAAACCACAAAAAGAATAATTTTATTTACAATTATAAGTCCCATCATTGGCTGGGCTGCCAATCCTCCCTGTAGTTCACAGGTGTGAACTACAAACTTCTGATCATCTCTCAACAGTACAGATTCAGAGATCTGATCGTAAAAAATAAAAAACACGAGTTAAGACAAATATGGTATACATAATTCCCTAGGTTCTCAGAACTAAATATAACTACAACACTTCTTTGACAAATGGTAAACAGCCAAACTATTTTAAATCACAAAGAATTCCAAATCCCTCACAGATAATATATATTCTGCCAACCAGAGCTCATCTTTGACTTTTGAGCAGAAGTAAATCATCTAGCTCTAAATCCTACATTAAAGCCTGTCATACAGACTCACTGTCTTGGGACGATGAGGGAACATCATGCCTAGCACTGCCACCTACACAGACAGCAAGCTGATTCTTTAACACTGCAGCTGGAGTCGGAAGAACCCAAGCTATGCTCCAGACCTGCCCATTACCTGAAGTCAGCTACTACCTCTCTGAAAGTTAAAATATGTTCAACAAATAAATGAGAGAAATAACGGCTGTTCTTCTTACCTAACTGGATTATATCAAATCAGTCTGAGGGGCAAGGTGGAAAAATATGAAAGTGCTACTCTGTAAATCTTTAACTACTATAAATCTGAGAGCTGTTACTAGGATTAGATGTTCAAAGAAATAGCTGATACTTGAGTTCAAGGTAAGATTAATTTCTTAATATTTCTGTATTCTAATCAGCTAAAACAGTGGTTTTGAGGTGATACAAAATCACCTACAGAACTTAAAACAACAACAATAAAAACATACACACAGCCCAGTATCTAGCACTACACACTCAGTGAGCCTGAGGTAAAGTCCAGAGCTCAGTACTTTTTTTAAACATTACACTTAGATTCTGATGTATAATTAACTGGAGACAATACAGGATCAGATGAGCACAAACGTGAACCAATTACTACTATTACTTCAACAGAAACTTCGCTGCATATTTAAATTTAAAACTATAGTTTGACTCGACTTTTATTTCATTTTTATGGGACAGGTAAATTGTAGAATTTCATACGCCCAAAGGGAAATGATAATTGACTTACAATTATGAAGAAATGGCTCTCTTTCTTCCCATGCCTTTCCTGTGTCTATGTGTGCAGAAGAGTTTATTTAGAATGGCACATGGTTAGACAGACTAACTCAATTTGGACAGTCTAAACTTGATTGATACGACTTGACTTTAAAAAATAATATAAATATCACCAATCACCTCAGAACTAGACTTGACTTCTTCTGTGGCTGGTTTAGATGTACCAAGAGCTGAAGTATCATTGCTGCAGTCAGACATACCTAAAAGTAAAATGTGTTAAGCACACATTAAATAATTTAGTTAAGAGAGCTATATCACTTCACTGATATTCTTACAAACATTCCACAACATAAATTATTTGCAGTCAGAATTTGTTTTGCAAAACTATCTACAATCATATGAGTATCTATTGATTGTAACAGGTGATTCTAAAAACAAACACAAATTTAGGAAAAGTTTTTATGCAAAATGCAAAAATACATACTTCAATGACTAAAAAATAATTTCATTTAATCCTTTTGGATATGAAACAAGTCAAAAGATCAGAGTGTCCACTTGATTTGACAGATGAAAAAACTGATATCCAAAGATGTCAAGATATCAAAAGGTGAAGCCAAAATCTTACTTACTATGGCCTGCATAAAATCAAAGTTTCAGATTAGCACTTAGACATGTTCCAGTTCCCCAGCCAGTGCTCTTTAATACTGTAACAAATGTAACTGCTCATTGTCAAAATCAAACACTAAAATCAGATTTCATTCAATACAACTTTAAGAGGCTACTTCTGTTTCTAACTTGTTCAACGACATTAGAGAATGCCAACTACAAATAAAATTCAGCAGTGGCCACAGGACTAGAAAAAGAATCACTTTTAATTCCAATCTCAAAGAAAGGCAATGCCAAAGAATGTTCAAACTACAATATGATCGCACTCATTTCATATGCTAGCAAGATTATGCTCAAAATCCTTCAAGCTAGGCTTCAGCAGTACATGATCCGAGAACTTCCAGATGTACAAGGTGGATTTAGGAAAGGCAGAGGAACCAGAGGTCAATTGTCAACATCCATTAGTGAGAGAAAGCAACAGAATTCCAGGAAAAACATCTACTTCTGTTTCACTACTACACGAAAGCCTTTGACTGTATGGATCACAACAAACTGTGGAAAATTCTTAGAGATGGGGATACCAGACCACCTCACCTGTCTCCTGAGAAACCTGTCTGCAGGTCAAGAAGTAACAGTTAGAACTGGACATGGAACAATGGACTAGTTCAAAATTGGGAAAAGAGTACAACAAGGCTATATATAGTCACCCTGTTTATTTAACTTATATGCAGAGTATATAAATATATCCTGTATATAAGTATTTCACAGTATATCCTGTGAAATACTGGGCTGGATGAAGCACAAGCTGGAATCAAGATTGCCGGGAGAAATATCAACAACCTCAGATATGGAGAGGACCCCACTCATGGCACAAAGTAAAGAGGAACTAAAAAACCTCTTGATGAAGGTGAAAGAGGAGAGTGAAAAAGCTAGCTTAAAATTCAACTAAAGATCATGGCATCCGGTCCCATCACTTCATGGCAAACAGATGGGGAAACAATGGAAACAGTGATAGACTTTTTATTTTCTTGGGCTCCAAAATCACTCAGATGGTAACTGCAATCATGAAATTAAAAGATGCTTGCTCCTTGGAAGAAAAGCCATGACAGTGTTAGATAGCATATTAAAAAGCAGAGACACCACTTTGCTGACAAAGTCCGCATAGTCAAGGCTATGGTTTTTCCAGCAATCATGTATGAATATAAGAGCTGGACCATAAAGAAGGCTGAGCACCAAAGAATAAATTATTTCGAACCGTAGTGCTGGGAGAAGACTCTAGAGAGTCCCTTGGACAGCAAGGAGATCAAACCAGTCAATCCTAAAGGAAATCAACTTTGAATATGCATTGGAAGGACTGATACTGAAGCTCCAAGACTTTGGCCACCTGACGTGAAGAGCTGACTCACTGGAAAAGACCCTGATGCTTGGAAAGATCAAGGGCAAGAGAAGAAGGGGGCGACAGAGGACAAGATGGATGGGTGACATCACTGACTCAATGGACATGAGTTTGAGCAAACTTCAGGAGATAGTGAAAGACAGGGAAGCCTGATGTGCTACAGTTCATCAGGTCTCAAACAGTCGGACACAACTTAGTTACTGAACAACAGCAACAAGGAGACAGAAAAGTAAAATCTAATTCAAGCTAAGAGTAGTCATTCCTCCATATCTGCAGGTTCAAACAAAGATTGAAAATATTTTTAAAAAAGGAAAAAAAAACAACTCTTAGGAAAGTTTCAAAAAGCAAAACTTGAATTTGCCATACACCAGCAAATATTTACATAGCACTTACATTTGCATTACATTACATACTACAAACATGTACATATTATACACATATGTACATATTAAATACGTATTAGAAGCCTGGCATGCTGCAGTTCATGGGGTCACAAAGAGTCAGACACGACTTAGTGACTAAACAACAACATTATAAGTAATTTAGAGATGATTTAAAG
The DNA here is from genome assembly GCA_006408695.1 of Aepyceros melampus. Lineage (NCBI taxonomy): Eukaryota > Metazoa > Chordata > Mammalia > Artiodactyla > Bovidae > Aepyceros > Aepyceros melampus. The sequence goes on from SJXQ01001066.1 coordinate 370,373, forward strand.
TATATGGGAGTATGTGCATAAGTTAGATCCAAATACTGTACCATTTTATACAAAGGCCTTCTTATCTGACAGTGTAAAAGAACCAATGCCCCACAGATACCAAGGGTGACCGTCTTTGAATCTAATCAAGGAGATAGATAAATAAGCACAAAACATCACGTCGGGTACTACAATGCAGAGAAACAGAGAAACAAAAAACTCATGAAATACAATGGAGGGAACAATTTTTGTGCATGCTCAGTCACTCAGTCATATCTGACTCTTTGTAACCCCATGGACTGTAGCCCTTCAATCTCCTCTGTCCATGGGATTTCCCAGACAAGAATACCAGAGTGGGTTGCCATTTCCTTCTTAAAACAATTTTACTGCTTGCCAACTGAATCCAGTACCACATTAAGAAAATAATATAACATGTGCCGGGAGCCAGCACAGGAGATCCCACCCATGACCAGGTCATGCGGAGATACCTGGCGGGGCAAGGCGAGTCAGATCTCAAGGGGTCCTCTGCCCGAGCATCTACCCTGAAACCAAAATCTGTCTGTTTACTGTCTGCTATACTGCACTCTTCTGACATTACAGGGGCTATCCCCGACCACCTTTCTCTGAAAAAAGTTAACTTAGAGCTCCAATTAGTCTCCTGCATATGAAAGGAGTGTCTCAGCTCAAATCCCTCTGACGGCCCTCTAACTTGCCTGACAGGTTTACCCTGTCAGGGTAAACTTTTACAACTACCCATGTGATTGTTTATAGCCCCACAACCTCGAGGCACGAAGCTTAAAACATCTTAAAGATATAGAGCCGTTTTTAAAGAGCTAAGAATTATACTGGTGAAGGGTTTCATTGTTGAGTTAATGACTGCCGCCAGGCCTCCATATCCTTTATCTTTTAGGCACCTGGAGGATATTAATCAATGTAATTGGGATATAGAAAAAGGAATATAGTAGTTTTGATGTTAGCAATACTAGACTTTTGAGTTAATGAATTTTCTCTTTGTTATAAATCACTGTACTCCTCTTTCTTTGTTATAAATTGATGTACCCTTGCTATGTAAGAATGTAACTTTATTTAGTGCTTTCTGAGAGTGGCACCAGACTTTGGAAAGAACAACACTTTTAGGGCAAATAAGTTTTCTGGTGACAGACCCTTATCAGAAAAGGGTCATAAAATGCTAATAGGCCTCCTGGCCAGAAGATGATGTAAATCACCTAAGACCTGTGTATACAGATAGGTATGCAGAGAGAAACCCTGGTCTCAATGAGGGTCAGGGCCGCTGACCCTGCATGACTTTGCATTATCCATTGATCTCTATGTACAACTTAAAAGTATAAAAGCTTTCCTGGAAAATAAAGAGACAGACCAGTTTCTCAGAAATCTGGCTCCCCCCGTGTCTTCTTTTCTTTTTCTCCTTTTCAGGCTGAATTCCCATCTGGAGCATAGAGGCTCACCGTGTCTACTTATTTGCCTGGGATTCTAAGACCCACAGAAGAGGTGGGTGCCCCAAGGCAGGGCACCCTCTGCTATTCAAGCAGGCGCCTGCGGTCTACGTAGACGGTGCAATCCCTTGTCTCGGGGCTTTACTGGCTTTCTATGTAAACCAAGGAATACAGCCTCTTTTTCTCTTCTACTTTCTCTCCTCTCTCTCATGACACTATTATTCCCTAATCTCTCTTTATATCTCTAATTAAACAATTCTTTCCTAATCACTGACTCTGTCCCTGCTTCGAATTACCCTGGATCCACTGGGGCTGGACTCCGGGAAACATGAACAAGTGGTATTTATCCCAGGAATGCAAGACTGTTCAATTGAGAAAATCTTTTAATATATAATATATTCATTAATCTAAGCTGAAAAACATGGTTTTCTACACAGATGAGAAATCTACTGACAGAATTCAACACCCATCTACAATTCAATAATCAAGGAAGAAGGAATTAAGGGAGACATCTTCAACACAATATAGGCTTTAATCCTACAACCATTATCTTATTTAATAAATAACAGAGGCATTTCCATTAAGACTAAGAACAATGCAAAAATCCACCATCTCTGCTACTATCCAACACTGAACTAGAGATATTACCGAATCCAAGGAGATAAGAAAAATCAATTGTAAGACAGGAAAAGAAGTAAACATTCTTTCTGCAGATCATATAATATACACCTGAAAAACTCCAAAAAATCAATGCTAAAACGAGGTAAAAAATAGAATAATTTAGTGAAAAGAGGAGGATATAAAATTAACTTACAAAAGGAGTTTGGGGTTAACATAAACACACTACTGTACATAAAACAGATAATTTTTGAAATAATATTGAAAAGTAATAATCAGAGGACTTTATGGCAGAGAAAACTCCTATTTATAATAACAACAACAAAGAAGATTAAATAACTTAGGAATAAATTAAACAATGTCTATATGTCTAAAGTCTATATGAAAAAACTGTTAACATGTAACTGATAAGGCCCTAAAGACTGAGCAAACAAAAAGTCATATGGTATTCTTAGCTGTGATGTTATATGTGCATGCATGCCAGTCACTTCAGTTGTGTCCAAGTTTTTGCGACCCCATGGACTGCAGCCCTCCAGGCTCCTGTGTCCATGGGATTTTCCCAGCAAGAATACTGGAGTGGGTTGCTATGTCCTTCTCCAGGGAATCTTCCTAACCCAGGGAGTGAACCCACATCTCTTGCATTGCAGGCAGATTCTTTACCACTGAGCTACCAGAGTAGCCCATGATGATATTAAAAGAAGTCATTTCTTCCTTATGTAATTTACAAACTCAATGCAAGAAAAATATATAACAAGTTAAATTATACAGTTAGACAAGTTACACTACAGTTGATACAGAAAAATCAAACCTGCAATGATAGCCAGGAAAACAATGAAAAAGGAACATCACGAGAGGACTAACTTTGTCAGACATTAAAACATACCATACAGCATCTATAATTACAGCAGTATGGCAGCAGCACAAGGAGAAACAGAGACCAGAACAAAAACCCAAGGCAGACGAGAGACACACAGACATTTAATATATAGCAGAGGGGATAGCTTAAACCACTTAATTACAAATGGACTCAGGAAAATTAGAGAGCCATTTGGAAAAATACAAAATTAGATCCATATCTCACACCACACACAAGAATAAACTCCAAATGAATTAGGAATCTAGATATAAGAATGAAAACTCAAATATATTGCTAAGAGAAAACATACATGAGTTGTACTATAAATTTTCTAATTCTAAGAATCTAGAGACAATTTTAAAAACTGATAAATTTGACTAAATAATTTTAAAACTGAATAACGCAAGTGTTAAAAAGACAAAAGATAACTGAAAAACTAGGGAAATACTTATAATATACACTACATCATGGCATCTGGTCCCATCACTTCATGGGAAATAGATGGGGAAACAGTGGAAACAGTGGCAGACTTTATTTTGGGGGGCTCCAAAATCACTGCAGATGGTGACTGCAGCCATGAAATTAAAAGACGCTTACTCCTTGGAAGAAAAGTTATGACCAACCTAGATAGCATATTCAAAAGCAGAGACATTACTTTGCCGACTAAGGTCCGTCTAGTCAAGGCTATGGTTTTTCCTGTGGTCATGTATGGATGTGAGAGTTGGACTGTGAAGAAGGCTGAGCGCTGAAGAATCGATGCTTTTGAATTGTGGTGTTGGAGAAGACTCTTGAGAGTCCCTTGGACTGCAAGGACATCCAACCAGTCCATTCTGAAGGAGATCAACCCTGGGTGTTCTTTGGAAGGAATGATGCTAAAGCTGAAGCTCCAGTACTTTGGCCACCTCATGCGAAGAGCTGACACATTGGAAAAGACTCTGATGCTGGGAGGGATTGGGGGCAGGAGGAGAAGGTGACGACAGAGGATGAGATGGCTGGATGGCATCACTGACTCGATAGACATGAGTTTGAGTGAACTCCAGGAGATGGTGATGGACAGGGAGGCCTGGCATGCTGTGATTCATGGCGTCGCAAAGAGTCGGACACGACTGAGCGACTGAACTGATCAATAGGTTAATAGTTCTAACACAAAGAACTCTTAAAAACAAAGGGAAGAAAACAAAAACAAAAACAAAAAAACAGAAAGCAGGAAAAAGACATGAACAGACAATTCACAAAAAAAGATTAAAATAGCCTTTAAAATATAAAAAATGATCAAATTCACTCGTGTTAGAGAATTCAAGTTAAAACAACACTGAGATACCGTTTCTCATCTATTAGATAAGCAAAATTTTTTAAATAACAAAACACTCTGTTACTGAGGATGTGAGGAAACAGGCACTCATGTACACTGCTGATGGGAATACAAATTTTTACATTCATTCTGGAGGGAACTTGGGTAATGCCTGACAAAATCACACACTCACTTACTTTTGAACCCAGCAGTCGATGGCACCCCACCCCAGTACTCTTGCCTGGAAAATCCCGTGGACAGAGGAGCCTGCTAGGCTGCGGTCCATGGGGTCGTG
>SJXQ01001067.1:0-11479 GCA_006408695.1 Aepyceros melampus
GAGGTCAAGTACTTAACATCTTTATGGCTTCTTTGATCCTTGGACTAAGTCACTACCCTTTTTCATGCCCCCTTGCCATTTTATCAGATGTAAGGTCTTAAGATTACTGACCATCAGCTGTTTTTTCCCTTATGCATATGGAACATAATTTAATTACTGCCCTTGCCTGGATCTGAGTGCTGATAATTTATCAGACTAAAGACACATTCCAGGAATTCAAGACAATGGAGAAGGGTGTTTACTGAAAATAAGACCAAGGTCTCAGAGTTCTACACTGACTGCCTAGTAATTTCTACCTCAATACTATATATTGTTTCTCTTCACTGGGAATTCAATGAGATACAATAACCCAAAATGGAATACTTGATATACATACACACACATACACTTTCTCTAGTCTTTCTTCTTTGTCTCAATAAATGCCTCTCTTTCATTTCCTAGACTTTTCTTTAATTTTTAATTTGTACTGAAGTATAGTTTATTTATAATACTTCAGGTGTACAGCAAAGTGATTCATATATATATATATATATAGAGAGAGAGAGAGAGAGAGACATCTATATATATTTATATATAGACAGCTATATATATAGACACACACATATATATATATATATAGAGAGAGACCTATAAATATTACAAGATATTGAAAATAGTTCTTGTGCTATACAGCAGGTCCTTGTTGTTTGTCTATTTTATATATAGTTGTGTGTATATGTTAATTCCAAACTCCTAACTTCTCTCCCCCCATCATAGTTTTTGACCCCTCTTCTCCTCACTTCCTACAGCCAATCTATTCTGAAGTCTTCCAGATAGGACTCCCAAAATACCTCATCTGAATTTTTAAATATAGAATGGGAAATAAGATTTCAAAGAGACTGAGACAATGCATCTGATAGGTAGAAGAAAAATCAAGGAAGTGTGCAGACACAGAAGTTGAAGGACAAAGAAGATTCAGATAGGAGAGAGGTCCACAGTATCATATGCTATTAAGATATCAGGAAGAGAGGAAGGAGACAGTCCTCTAGACACAGAGAAAAAAGAAAGGAGCTGACCACTTTATTCAGAGTGGCCTGGACAGAGTAAGTCCAGGCTTCAGTAGTTTGAAGAACGAATGAGAAGTGAAGATGGATAGATAATAAAGAAAATTCTATCAAAAGTTTGAAGGAATAAGAGATAGTAATGACTGACAGGGACACAAAGTTTTTAATATGTGCAAGCCTCAAGATTTTTTAAAATTCTCCCAGTAAAGACTCATAATTACTTTTTTCACAATAGCTTTTGCTTTATAATTATTTTAGTACCCCAAAATATACTTAGTAATTCATACCTCTTAGTAATTCATAATTGCCAAATTCAGACTTAAATTGAAGAAAGTGGGCAACACCACTAGGCCATTCAGGTATGACCTAAATCAAATCCCTTATGATTATACAGTGGAAGTGAGAAATAGATTTAAAGGTCTAGATCTGATAGATAGAGTGCCTGATGAATTATGGAATGAGGTTCGTGACATTGTACAGGAGACAGGGATCAAGACCATCCCCATGGAAAAGAAATGCAAAAAGGAAAAATGGCTGTCTGGGGAGGCCTTACAAATAGCTGTGAAAAGAAGAGAAGCAAAAAGCAAAGGAGAAAAGGAAAGATATAAGCATCTGAATGCAGAGTTCCAAAGAATAGCAAGAAGAGATAAGAAAGCCTTCTTCAGCAATCAATGTAAAGAAATAGAGGAAAAGAACAGAATGGGAAAGACTAGAGATCTCTTCAAGAAAATTAGAGATACCAAGAGAACATTTCATGCAAGGATGGGCTCGATAAAGGACAGAAATGGTCTGGACCTAACAGAAGCAGAAGATATTAAGAAGAGGTACAGGAGGTACCACTTCAACGCTTGTTCATAGAGTCAATATCCTGCATACAATGTAGCACACAGGAAAAATATATCAAATACAGATACATCTGTGACCAAAGTCTGTGAACTGCATGGTGGTTAGAAAGTCATCTCAAGAGTTATGTGACACCCAGAGGGAGGCATCAGTGTGGGAATAGAGGGTAGCCAGTTCTGCACTAACCTACTCCCTCCTTCTCCCTGTAGTTGGTTTACATGGGTAACATCACGATTGGAACACCTCCTCAGGAATTCCAAGTTGTCTTTGACACAGGCTCATCTGAGTTGTGGGTGTCCTCCATCTTTTGCTACAGCTCAACCTGTTGTAAGTACAGACATTCCCTACCCAGACCATACTTCACTTGCCCTGCCACCCTGTTTCCACCCTTGGCACCTGATGACACTCATCTCTTGTGTCTGCAGCTAAACAAGTTAAGTTCAGACATGTCGAGTCTTCTACCTTCCAGCTTAGCAGGAAGACCTTCAGCATCACCTATGGATCTGGGAGAATTGAAGGACTTGTTGCTCATGACACAGTTCAGGTAACAGTGTGACAAATGCTGAGGCAGGACTGGCTATGGAGTGACAACTGCTTGCAAAACTGATGCAGGGCCATCTGGCAGGACCTTTCCTAGACAAACTCCCATAGATATTAGCCATCTTATCCACCGGATCATGTCTCTGGGGAGGCAGTGCCTGTGGTGACACATGAGCAAAGAAATTAGCTAACCCAGACAGTGGCTTGAGGTGTGGACTTGCAGCTCCTCTGCCCATGAGCAGTTCAAGGTTAATGTTGCTGGGAGCAAGAAGAAGGCATAAAAGCACCCACTTTTATATTCACAGACTGTTCCAAGCACTTTCAGGTGATAACTGGTTTAATCCTGCAACAACCCCACATAGCAATTACTCTGATTAGCTCATGAGAATATGAGGAAACTGAGGTGCAGACAGCAAGGGCCTTGCTGAGGGCAAACACATGGTAAGTGGTGGAGTTAGGCTGGCTTTTCAGGACTGAAGTTGCTGTGGGGTGTTTGGGGACAGAATAGAACTCACCTGTGGACCTTGGAGGCAGTCAAAGGCTTCAGGTATCCATAGTGGGAAACTGGAGGCCTGAGAAGTCAAGGGGCCTGATAATTGAGTTCTCACTCTAGATGACCATTGAGAATCTAATAAACCTATGGCCTGCCTCCCCCAAAGTACTTGAGTATTTCCCCTCTCTCTGTTGCTCTCTCATACACACTCACAGAAATATACACATATCCCAAAAAGTGAATTCCCCAGACAGTAATTTCATATTACCCTGCAAGCAAGACTGTGTTTTTGGCTTCTGTCTTCCTGGACAGATGCAGAATCCTCAGTACATTACAGAGAATTCAGTCCATTCATGTCATTAGGTCACAGTGATGCCAGAGAAGGCTATCTTGCTCTTGATTGTTTTGTCCCTAAGGTGGCGCCTATGTCACCTGGCCTTACTCTTGGTTGCCCCACCTGGACAGAAGCCACAGGCCAATTTGACTCACCTAGGTGGTGTTTTTCAGAGGGGCAGATGTTTGAAAATTCACAGCCTCTCTCAAATGGAACCCAAATTCCCCTCCCAGCTTGATCTAACTGTTTGTGAGCCACCAAAGACAGAGCCCAGCCTCAATTCTTCTCTGAGGATCTAATGGCAACGCATCCCAGTCCAGTCCTATCCCCACTTCATGTATCTGTAAGTGGGATTACTTTTCTCTCCCACAGATTGGGAACCTCGTAAGTACTGATCAGCAGTTCGGTCTATGCATGGAAAAATCTGGATTTGAGGGCATGTTTTTTGATGGTGTATTGGGCTTGAGCTACCCTAACATATCCTTCACTGGAGCCATCCCCATCTTTTACAAGCTGAAGAATGAAGGTGCTATTTCTGAGCCTGTTTTTGCCTTCTACTTGAGCAAGTAAGCGTGTGATGGAAATCCCTTTCTCCAAATTAGCTGTAAGATGCTTTCGGTTGCACGAAAATTATAGAACACTTGATAAAGTATTACCCTGAGAGACAATCTAACCCAGGATAACTAGGGCCCCAGGGCCCAACTGCCTTCACCCTTGGCTTTTATAAATAATATTTTATTGGAACACAACCCTACTCCTAGGTTCAAGACCAGTAACATGGTCTAAGGGGGTGAGTGAGGAGGAACACTAAAGGAAGGCAACAGAAAAAAAGTTGAAGGAAAGGCATTAAGATTTGCTTATGAATTTGATAAGGAAGGAAGAAGGATGGTGGATGTCTTTCCTTTCTCGTTAGCATTCTACTGGGAGCCCAGGACCAGTTACCCAATTTGCAGGAGCCAGTGAGAAATGAAAGTGTGGGACACAAAAGTGTAGGACCCTTGGTTCAAGAAGTATTAAGCATCTCAAGACAGGGAGAGCAGTGGTGGGGTCCCTTCTCAGTGTGGGGCCCTTTGGACAGTAGAGGTCACAGGCCAGTGATACATGGTCTAAGGGGGTGAGTGAGGAGGAACACTAAAGGAAGGCAACAGAAAAAAAGTTGAAGGAAAGGCATTAAGATTTGCTTATGAATTTGATAAGGAAGGAAGAAGGATGGTGGATGTCTTTCCTTTCTCGTTAGCATTCTACTGGGAGCCCAGGACCAGTTACCCAATTTGCAGGAGCCAGTGAGAAATGAAAGTGTGGGACACAAAAGTGTAGGACCCTTGGTTCAAGAAGTATTAAGCATCTCAAGACAGGGAGAGCAGTGGTGGGGTCCCTTCTCAGTGTGGGGCCCTTTGGACAGTAGAGGTCACAGGCCAGTGATGTCAACTCTGGGTGACCTGAACCCACACCCTTAGAACTCCCAGGCCTTGATTTTCCTGAAAAATGACAAGGTGGACAATGGGAAATCAAACACTTCAGCACCGTGTCCTCTGAGGGTGTCTGAGCACTCAAGTCCCTGGAGGTCCAAGACATCTTCAGAAGACATACTGGGTAGAGCCCAGTCAAGTGATTCAGCTTCTAACTTCCTCTGTGCCACTCACTAGCCAGTAACAGACCTCAGTCTGGATCTCAATCTCTCCTAGATGTAATTTCTGCATCTGTATATGGGGACCTTATTAGGGCCTTGATGGGTGGACCAGCACAGCTCTCAGACAGTGCTGTTGTTACTATTCTCCAAGGATCTCACCCTCTCTTCTCTCTACAGAGACAAGCAGGAGGGCAGTGTGGTGATGTTTGGTGGGGTGGATCACCGCTACTACAAGAGAGAGCTCAACTGGATACCACTGATTAAAGCAGATGACTGGATTGTACACATGGACCGGTAAGCCTCTCCCTCTGAGGTACAGCCCAAGTGATGTTCCCACTGCTGTACATGGACACAGGCAGACACACACAAATACATTCTCAAACACACACTCACACAGACATATACACCACCTTAACAACACAGACACACAGACATATGGAAACACACAAGCCAACACATATAAACCTACACAGACACTTAAAAACATGCATAGCTAGTCAGTGACACACAAGCACACACAGAGACACATAGAAACACACATACAAATAAACACACAAACACATAGATACACAAACAACCCATGGGTTCTTAATCCCCAGGCCTTCTGAGCAAGGCTCTGATAAGGGTCCTAAAAGGGTCCAGAGAGGTCTGTGCAGCTGGGAGAGGGCTGCACCCACAGCCCTTTGAGGTGGAGAGCATGGTTAGAAAGCTCTACAGTGTGGTGAACAGAGGATCAGGGAGAATTTCACCAGCCTGAACAGAGTTATGATAAGATGACTGACTGTCCAGGGCTACTTAGCACATAGGAAATTCTCAGGGACAGCCCTGAGAAAATGGGGAAAACTGGTCTTATTAGGGAGCAGCTACCCAGCAGTAGAGAGAGGCTGGTTTCACCAACTAATAAAAAGGACACCCCACATTCTTTGGCACACAGTGGGACAGGGGCTATAACAGTGAATCAGAAAGGTGGGATCCAGGAGTGACCTGAGGACAAGACGCATAATTGACAGGATTCTGTGTGATACCCTCAGACAAAAGCTGACCTATCCTTTGGAGTTTCTGTGGGTTAGTCATGTATTTCCTGGCCAGGATCTCAGGGTCTGAGCTGGTTGTAGAAGCAGTGCTGGGAGACACCCTCTCCCAGAGGATCCCCTCTCTCCCCCTACTATGAGAATCTGTCGCCTCTGAAAATCTCCATCTTCACTCTGTGTGTGACCCGGTATTTGTTCCCCATCAGATACAGCTCTCTGCATGTTTCTTTTTATTTTCACAGTCTTTACTCACTCATTGAACAGACAAGCATTGGGAGTCCACTGTGTGCCAGGCTCTTTAGGGAGCCAAGGAGAATAAAACTCACCCTCACATCTAAGAAGGCAGATGTATATGAATTGACTTGCCCACATAGTGAATTGTGACTTTGGTACATGCTAGACATAGGAGGAGAAGGCAGTGGCAACCCACTCCAGTACTCTTGCCTGGAAAATCCCAGGGACTGCAGAGCCTGGTGGGCTGCATTCTATGAGGTCCATATAGTTGGACACAACTGAAGTGAGTTAGCACAGCAGCAGCAGACATAAGGAAGGGTCTACAGAGAGTGATCAAGACAGGAGACTGATAAACATCGGAGCAAAGACTTCTCAAAAACAATACAATTAAGTTGGCATCTGGAGATGAGAAGAAATTTGCTAGTCAAAGGGGGGTGGGGCCTTCTAGGAAGGAAGACCAGCTTGTGTCAAGGTACAAAAGATCCTGGTGTATTCAAGTACTGCATTCGAGGATGTCAAGAAAGGTGCTGTGTTGAGAGTAAAGGAAAAGAGGGCAACAGATGAAGGGCTGTTTAGGAGACAGTTGGTAAGGGGGCCACTCTGGGTAGACTCAGAGTGACCTTGATGCCTGCTTTCTTCCATTGTCTCTCAGCATCTCCATGAAAAGAAAGGTGATTGCTTGTTCTGGCGGCTGCAATGCCCTTGTGGACACCGGGTCATCAGATATCGTAGGCCCAAGTACATTGGTCAATAACATCTTGAAGCTCATCAGTGCCAAGCCACGGGGTTCCGAGGTGAAGGGTCATGCCCCAGGGTCACTACCAGTCTCCACACACAGCAAGGATCTCCAGGGCCAACCTCTCTCCCTCTTTCTCTAACAGCACTACGTTTCATGTTCTGCATTCAATAGCCTACCCTCTATTATCTTCACCATCAAAAGCAAAAACTACCGAGTGCCAGGTCGAGCCTACATTCTCAAGGTGAGGGGACAATATTGAGGGTTGGTTTTCAAACTGGAGCTTGCAGGAACACTTGGACTGCTGCTGGGAGGAGGTCGCCCTCTGGAGGCCATGCCACACGATTGCAGATGCTGCTGAGCCCTGTGGCTGGGCCAGTGCCTCCCATAAAACCAATCACTTGAGAAGTAAGGGCTGTGTGGGACACCTATCTTCCTGAAATAATTGTGGAGAGGCTCACCATATGGCATGGTGGGAGTCACAAGGAGAGGGGAACATTAAGGTTGTCAGTCCTCAAAAAGCTTCAATTCAATCTGAACCTGTAGATGCATGAATATGAAATTCAGCTCTAGCAGTGCCTGATATAGGCCATGTTAGAAGGAGAATGGCTGGGGAGAGTCCCAGTGATGTCCCAGAATAAGTTAACAATCTCTGTTCCCTTCTCAAACTTTTCCTGGTCTGGATGATAAATGACATGGTCAGCCTAGTTCTTGGCTGCATCTTCCCATTGCTCCGGCCAGGTGCCACCTTTGTTAGTTGAAGTACCAGACCCCTCTGTTGGCAGGTTGGATACTAAAGTGAATAAAGGGTGCACAGTGGCTGCTTAGCCCCAGCACAGGGTGGAGGCTTCATGTCAGCTCCCTAGGGGAGTTCAGAGCTGTCTGATGGGCTCAGAGAAGGCTTTGAGGAAGAGAGAGATTTTCAGGAATTCTAAAACCACAAACTCATTGAGCCATATGGAGAGTTGCTTGGTTCTAGACAAAACTGCACTGGATTCATGCAAATGGCATCTCAAGGTGGTCTGCGCTGGGGCACTGGGACTTACTTGGGGTGATGAGGACTATGGACTGACCAGTGGGGATGGGCAACCAGAGTACATTACCCAACCAAGCCTGGAGTGGCCAAAGAGGGTGAGTGTAGGACAAAGGAGGCTTCTCAGAGTTTCTGAGTTAAGTCTTCAAGAATGTGTTGTGGGCACTACTCTACTTAAGACGGATAACCAACTACAAGTTACTTTGTAGCACAGGGAACTCTGCTCAGTTATATGACAGCCTGGATAGGAGGAGTGTCCTTGGGACTGGGATACCTGGATACATATGGTGGTTGAGTCCCTTTACTGTCCACCTGAATCTCAGAATATTGTTAATCAGCTACACTTCAATACAAAAAAAAAAAAAAACTTTTTAAAAATAAAGTATGGATTGTGGGGACACAGCAGGAGAATCAGCATTCTCTGCAGAGAAAACAAGGAGTAGGATCAGGAAGAAAAGAAACAGGGAGTGAGGGGAACTTTGGACACACTTGTTCTTTTTCAAAAAAATTATATTGAAGTGTGGTTAATTTTCAGTGTTGTGATAAGTTCTGCCACACAAAAATGTGACTCAGTATACACATTAAATTATTTTTTTTCTTATTCTTTTTCATGTGGTTTATCAGTGAATATTGAATATAGTTCCTTATGTTCTACATTAGGACTTTGTTGTTTGTCACTCCTCTGTTTCCCCAATTCGAGTCCTCCACTCACCACAACTTCCCTCATGACAACCTCATGTCTTGGCCCTCTTTGGTTTTGGATGAACTCTCACATCCCCTGCTGCTGAGAAAACCCCTTGATACTTACCAAAACAGGGAAGTAAAGAAAAGAATTGTGCTGGATCTGGATATTTGGGGGAGTCACCGGTAAGGGCTCATGCTGACTGGTGTATGTCTCTGACTCCCCCAGGATTCTAGAGGTCGCTGCTTTGCTGCCTTTAAAGCGCATGGATTGAGTTCATCTACAGAGATCTGGATCCTGGGTAACGTCTTCCTGGGGTTGTATTTCTCAGTCTTTGATCGAGGAAATGACAGAATTGGCTTGGCACGGGCAGTGTAAATGCTTGCAGTGGTTCAGGAATCAGTAAGGTCACTCCTAAAAACACACTCACTCACACTTTGGGCACTCCTACCCAGGATGCTGGTGAACTGTATTTGGTGGTCTGTACACCTCATTCTAAGTAAAGAATAAAGGGTTTCACTCTTAATAGTGTGGACACAAAAGGTTGCCTCTGTATGTGTCAGGAGTGAAGGATCTAGAACCAAGTCTGAATTGAAATAGAGAGGAGCCCTAGTCCAACTGGCTTCAAGGAAAAGGGAGACTCATTGAAATGATTCTGGGAATCCAGGACCCAAGAATCAGAGCGAAAACAAATATCCCAGTGACTAGACCCAAGAAATCAGAAGTAATCAGTTCTCTCTTACCTTCACTCTTTCCCTTCCGTCTGCTTTGATGGTCTTAGTGTGCAACGTTCTTCCTTGAAGCTTCTGCACCTTTTGAGGGAGTTCAAACTACCTGTCCTAGGGTTTGAAGTCTCAAAAGCATCACCTAGTAAGGAAAGAAATTTGCAAACATCAGAGTTCAAGGGTGTTCTCTGAATGACCCATCTCAGATTATATGTACACCCCTAGATCAGCCATCCTGGCAGGGACATGGGGTCTTATGACTGGCTTTACATGGTCTTTGGCCCTGATTCAGCAGCACATATGATTGTCAATTTCCTCCAGAACTACATGACTGAAGCTGGGGAGAGGCAGCCCCAAGAATAGCGCCTGGCAGATGGTCTAGATCATGGAAGAATTTGTGATGATCCACCACTCCACCACCTCCTCATTCAGAGGAACTATAAAGGATAATTAAATAGACTCTCTTTGTCCCATCTCAGATGATCATACCACTGGGCTTCTCCTCCAGGGGATTTTGCATGAGGTACCTCATGCAGAATGTGGTCCACTGGAGAAGGGAATGGCAAACCACTTCAGTATTCTTGCCTTGAGAACCCCATGAACAGTATGAAAAGGCAAAATGATAGGATAATGAAAGAGGGACTCCCCAGGTCAGTAGGTGCCCAATATGCTACTGGAGATCAGTGGAGAAAGAACTCCAGAAAGAATGAAGGCATGGAACCAAAGAAAAAACAATAGCCAGCTGTGGATGTGACTGGTTATAGAAGCAAAGTCTGATGCTGTAAAGAGCAATATTGCATAGGAACCTGGAATGTCAGGTCCATGAATAAAGGCAAATTGGAAGTCAGCAAACAAGAGATGGCAAGAATGAATGTTGAAATTCTAGGAATCAGCGAACTAAAAGGGACTGGAATGGGTGAATTTAACTCAGATGACCATTATATATGCTACTGCAGGCAGGAATCCCTCAGAAGAAATGGAGTAGCCGTCATGGTCAACAAAAGAGTCCGAAATGCAGTACTTGAATGCTATCTCAACAATTACAGAATGATCTCTCTTCATCTCGAAGGCAAAGCATTCAAATCACGGTAATCCAACTCTATGCCCCAGCCAGTAACATGGAAGAAGCTGAAGCTGAACGGTTCTGTGAAGACCTACAAGACCTTTTAGAACTAACACCCAAAAAAGATGTCCTTTTCATTACAGGGGATTGGAATGCAAAAGTAGGAAGTCAAGAAACACCTGGAGTAACAGGCAAATTTGGCCTTGGAATGTGGAATGAAGCAGGGCAAAGACTAATAGAGTTTTGCCAGGAAAATGCACTGATCATAGCTAACACCCTCTCCCAACAACACAAGAGAAGACTCTACACATGGACATCACCAGATGGGCAACACCAAAATCAGATTGATTATATTCTTTGCAGCCAAAGATGGAGAAGCTGTATACAGTCAACAAAAATAAGACCAGGAGCTGACTGTGGCTCAGACCATGAACCCCTTATTACCAAATTCAGACTTAAATTGAGATAGTAAGGAAAACCGTTAGACTATCCAGGTATGACCTAAATCAAATCCCTAATGATTATAGAGTGGAAGTGAGAAATAGATTTAAGGGCCTAGATCTGATAGATAGAGTGCCAGATGAACTATGGAATGAGGTTCATGACATTGTACAGGAGACAGGGATCAAGATCATCCCCAAGAAAAATAAATGCAAAAAAGCAAAATGGCTGTCTGGGGAGGCCTTACAAATAGCTATGAAAAGAAGAGAGGTGAAAAACCAAGGAGAAAAGGAAAGATATAAGCATCTGAATGCAGAGTTCCAAAGAATAACAAGAAAAGATAAGAAAGACTTCTTCAGTGATCAATGCAAAGAAAGAGAGGAAAAAAAGAAA
Organism: Aepyceros melampus; assembly: GCA_006408695.1. Classification (NCBI taxonomy): domain Eukaryota; kingdom Metazoa; phylum Chordata; class Mammalia; order Artiodactyla; family Bovidae; genus Aepyceros; species Aepyceros melampus. The sequence continues at coordinate 11,222 of SJXQ01001067.1, forward strand.
AGAATGGGAAAGACTAGAGATCTCTTCAAGAAAATTAGAGATACCAAGGGAACATTTCATGCAAAGATGGGCTCGATAAAGGACAGAAATGGTCTGGACCTAACAGAAGCAGAAGATATTAAGAAGAGGTGGCAAGAATACACAGAAGAACTGTACAAAAAAGATCTTCACGACCCAGATAATCATGATGATGTGATGACTAATCTAGAGCCAGATATCTTGGAATGTGAAGTCAAGTGGGCCTTAGGAAGCATCACG
>SJXQ01001067.1:11514-28559 GCA_006408695.1 Aepyceros melampus
GGCAAGAATATACAGAAGAACTGCAGAAAAAAGATCTTCACAACCCGGATAATCATGACAATGTGATAACTCATTTAGAGCCGGACATCCTGGAATGTGAAGTCAAGTGGGCCTTAGAAAGCATTGCTATGAACAAAGCTAGTGGAGGGGATGGAATTTCAGTGGAGCTATTTGAAATCCTGAAAGATGATGCTGTGAAAGTGCTGCACTCAATATGCCAGCAAATTTGGAAAACTCAGCAGTGGCCACAGGACTGGAAAAGGTCAGTTTTCATTCCAATCCCAAAGGCAATACCAAAGAATGCTCAAACTACTGCACAATTGCACTCATCTCACATTCTAGTAAAGTAATGCTCAAATTCCCAAGCCAGGCTTCAGTAATACGTGAACTGTGAACTTCCAGATGTCCAAGCTGGTTTTAGAAAAGGCAGAGGAACCAGAGATGAAATTGCCAACATCCGCTGGATCATGGAAAAGGCAAGAGAGTTCCAGAAAGACATCTATTTCTGCTTTAGTGACTATGCCAAAACCTTTGACTGTGTGGGTCACAATAAACTGTGGAAAATTCTGAGAGAGATGGGAATAACAGACCACCTGACCTGTCTCTTGAGAAATCTGTATGCAAGTCAGGAAGCAACATTTAGAACTGGACATAGAACAACAGACTGGTTCCAAATAGGGAAAGGAGTACATCAAGGCTGTATATTATCACCCTGCTTCTTTAACTTATATGCAGAGTACATCCAGTACTCTTGCCTGGAGAATCCCATGGATGGAGGAGCCTGGAGGGCTGCAGTCCATGGGGTCGCTGAGGGTTGGACACGACTGAGCGACTTCACTTTCAGTTTTCACTTTCATGCATTGGAGAAGGAAATGGCAACCAACTCCAGTGTCCTTGCCTAGAAAATCCCAGGGACGGGGGAGACTGGTGGGCTGCTGTCTATGGGGTCGCACAGAGTCAGACACGACTGAAGTGACTTAGCAGCAGAGAACATCATGAGAAATGCTGGACTGGAAGAAACACAAGCTGGGATCATGATTGCCGGGAGAAATATCAATAACCTCAGATATGCAGATGACACCACCCTTATGGCAGAAAGTGAAGAGGAGCTAAAAAGCCTCTTGGTGAAAGTGAAAGAGGAGACTGAAAAAGTTGGCTTGAAGCTCAACATTCAGAAAATGAAGATCATAGCATCTTGTCCCATTACTTTATGGGAAATAGATTGGGAAACAGTAGAAACAGTGTCAGACTCTATCTTTTTGGGCTCCAAAATCACTGCAGATGATGACTGCAGCCATGAAATTAAAAGATGCTTACTCCTTGGAAGAAAAGTTGTGACCAACCTAGATACCATGTTCAAAAGCAGAGACATTACTTTGCCAACTAAGGTCTATCTAGTCAAGGCTATGGTTTTTCCTGTGGTCATGTATGGAGGTCAGAGTTGGACTGTGAAGAAAGCTGAGTGCTGAAGAATTGATGCTTTTGAACTGTGGTGTTGGAGGAGGCTCTTGACAGTCCCTTGGAGTGCAAGGAGATCCTACCAGTCCATTCTGAAGGAGATCAGCCCTGGGATTTCTTTGGAAAGAATGATGCTAAAGTTGAAACTCCAGTAGTTTGGCCACCTCATGCGAACAGCTGGCTCATTGGAAAAGACTCTGATGCTGGGAAGGATTAGGGGCAGGAGGAGAAGGGGATGACTGAGGATGAGATGGCTGGATGGCATCACGGACTCGATGGACGTGAGTCTGAGTGAACTCCGGGAAATGGTGATGGACAGGGAAGCCTGGCGTCCAGCAATTCATGAGGTTGCAAAGAGTCGGACAAGACTGAGCGACTGAACTGAACTGAACTGATGGAGTTGAATGGGTTGGTAATGAATCAGTAGGGAAGAGGGAGGACATGACTGCAGCCCTCCCCACTGGGAATCAGGCAGTCCCAACTATAGAACCAGACTGGGACTACAACATAGCAAAAGGAATATGGGATCAGTCATTTTGTCAAATGTATTCTTGAGGACTCAGGTAGGCACATTCTAAGCCTTAAAACTATAGCAAATTGGCTGACGTAGAACAGGAGTAGAAGGAAGCTCGTGGTAAATTCCTAGATAGACTAAGAGAAGCTCTTCACGGATTCACCGAGATTGATCCCAAAAGTGAAGAAGGAAAAGTGATCTTAAAAGATAGATTTCTCATCAGTCGGCTCCAGATGTCTGCCATAAACTACAAAAACGGGCGTATGGACCAAATCAATATTTAGATACTCTGTTACAACTGGCTCAGACAGTCTATAATGGTAGGGAATATGAGGAAAAGTAGGAAAGGCAAAAAAAGACAAAGGAAAAGGCAGAAGCCTTCACAATGGCTATGAAAAATGTGCTTAAACAGCAGGAGAAAAATGCCCAGAAGGACCCAGGTGAAAAGGGATGGACTTGCTATTACTGTGGAAAGAAGGGGCACCTCAAGCGGGATTGCCCTCAGGCATCTAAGCTGCCTCTGGCTCGATGTCCGGTCTGCAAAGGACCACACTGCAAGAGAGACTGCCCTCAAAGGTGTAGGTCTCCGGGGTCGGACTCTCAAGACAATCATGACTGCAGGTTCCCGGGGGTCCCCACACAAGCTCCCATCCTAATTACATCTGAGGCACTCTGGGTATTAATAATTGTGGGGGGCCAATCCGTCGATTTCCTTTTAGATACTGGGGCAACTTACTCTGTGCTTACTGAAGCCCCTGGCCCACTTGCTTCTCAATCCTCTTCCATAATGGGACTGTCTGGATGAGCCAAAAGGTATTATTTCAATTGTTCTTTATCTTGCAATTGGGATTCTGTGCTATTTTCACACGAGTTTATATCATGCCAGAATCTTCCTCACCCCTTTTGGGAGGGATATACTGAGCAGGGTCCATGGCTCTGTTTTTATGAATATGGAGCCCTCCCTTTCTCTCCCCTTAGTTGAACAAAATGTAAATCCTAGAGTATGGGCTGATGGAAAATCTGTGGGTAGAGCACAAAATGCTATTCCTGTAGTCGTCAAGCCAAAAACCCACAATTATTTCCACATAAGAAGCAGTATCCTCTGAAACCTGAGGTTAAGGAAGGGTTAAAACCCATCATTGAAAATTTAAAGGAGCAAGGACTATTAATTCCCTGTTACAGTCCTTGCAACACTGCTATTTTGGGCATAAAGAAATCAAGTGGTAAATCAAGACTAGTTCAAGATTTACATATAATAAATGAGGCTATAGTTCCTTTACACCCCATGGTGCCTAATCCTTATACTCTATTGTCTGAAATTCCTGAATGAGCCAAATGTTTCTCATTAATTGATTTAAAAGATGTCTTCTTTTCAGTGCCTTTAGTGGAGGAAAGTTAATTTCTATTTGCCTTTGAAGACCCTAGGCAGCCAGCTTCTCAGTTAACCTGGACAGTTGTGCCCCAGGGATTTCGTGACAGTCCTCACTTATTTGGACAAAGTTTGTCACGGGATCTACAAAACTTTAATAGCTCTGAAGCGGTGGTGTTACAATATGTGGATGATACTTTGCTCTGTGCTGAGACAGAGGAAGCTTGTTCGTGAGCCTCAGAAGATTTCTTAAACTTTCTGGCAGGCTGTGGTTACAAGGCATCAAGAGAAAAGGCTCAGTTTTGTCAACAATCAGTTAGATATCTGGGCTTAATCATATCAGAAGGGACTAGGGCTATAGGCCCTGAGAGAATTAAACCTCTACTAAATCATCCCCTACCTATGACTTTGAGACAATTGAGAGGATTTTGGGGAATCACAGGTTACTGTCACATTTGGATTCCAGGTTATGGGGAACTTGCCTGGCCTTTATATAAACTTATAGCTGAAACTCAGCAGGCCCAAACTGACAAACTGGTTTGGTCTCCAGAAACTCAAAAGACTTTTAAGGTTCTTCAGACTGCTCTCCTGCAAGCTCCAGCTCTGAGCTTGCCCACAGGGTCAGAATTTAATTAGTTTGTCACTGAAAGGAAAGGTATGGCCTTGCGAGTTTTGACACAACCCCGAGGGCCTCACCAGCAAACTATTGCTTATCAAGCAGAAAATTAGATGTAATTTCAAATGGGTGGTCCCACTGCCTAAGAGTAATTGGGGCAGCGGCTTTATTAGCACCTGAAGCTTTAAAAATAATTAATGGATGAAACTTTACTGTACTGACTTCTCATGATGTGAGTGGAATCTTAAATTCTAAGGTTAATATTTGGATGACAGACAGTAGGCTTCTTAAATATCAGTCACTGTTGTTAGAAGGACCATTCACTAAGCTTAAAGTTTGTGGAAATTTAAATCCTGCCACTTTCCTTCCTGAGAAGGAAAATGAAACACCTGATCATGATTGTTCTCAATTCCTAACTTTAAACTATGCAGCTTGTGAAAATCTAATGGATACCCCATTAGACAATCCTGACATGGAAATATTTACAGATGGCAGTTCTTTTGTTCGGGATGGAAAGCGTAAAGCAGGTTATGCCGTGCTGACTGCTGAACAGGTTTTGGAAGCAAAATCTCTCCCCAGGAAACCAGTGCTCAGTTAGCGGAGCTTGTGGCTCTGACCTAAGCTCTAGAGTTAAGGAAAGGGCAGCAGGTAAATATCTACACTGATTCTAAGTATGCTTATTTGACTTTACATGCTCAAGCTGCAATATGGAAAGAAAGACAGTTTAAGACAGCAACAGGAGAACCTATTAAGCATTTCAGGGAGATCAAGAGACTTTTAACTGGTATATATTGTCCTAAAAAAGTAGCTGTTATGCATTGCAAAGGGCACAGCAGGGATGGGAGTAAAGTATCAGAAGGTAATCAGCTGGCTGACTGTCAAGCCAGAAAAGTGACACTTTACAAAACCCCTTCACTGCAGACACCTTTGAGCTGGCCAGGTCCGGTGGAACAGGAAAAACCACAATATACTGAGGAAGAATTAGAAAGATATGAAAAAAGAGGAACAAAGATTACTGATAAAGGATGGTTACAGTCTGAGGATGGACGATTAATAATTCCTGAAAATGCTCAATGGAAAATTCTTAAGGGTTTATATCAGAGTTTTCATTTGGGTGCAGAAGTGCTTACCAAATGGCTTCTCGTTTGTTTGAAGGTAAAAATGTAATGAAAACTTTAAAGAATATTATCAAAAGCTGTGAGGTTTGTCATAAAAATAACCCAAAGACTGAAAAGCTAGTAAAATCTGGATTACAACAAAGTGGGAAGTACCCTGGAGAGGACTGGGAAATTTATCTTACTCATATGCCAAAAGCTAATGGATATTCTTGCTTACAAGTTTGGGTACTTTTACTGGATGAATTGAGGCTTTTCCCTGTCGTAGTGAACAGGCTCAGTTCAGTTAAGTCACTCAGTCGTGTCCGACTCTTTGCAACCCCATGAATCACAGCACGCCAGGCCTCCCTGTCCATCACCAACTACCAGAGTTCACTCAGACTCACGTCCATTGAGTCCATGATGCCATCCAGCCAACTCATCCTCTGTCGTCCCCTTCTCCTTCTGCCCCCAATCCCTCCCAGCATCAGGGTCTTTTCCAATGAGTCAACTCTTTGCATGAGGTGGCCAAAGTACTGGAGCTTCAGTTTTAGCATCATTCCTTCCAAAGAAATCCCAGGGTTGACCTTCTGAATGGACTGGTTGGATCTCCTTGCAGTCCAAGGGACTCTAAAGAGTCTTCTCCAACACCACAGTTCAAAAGCATCAATTCTTCTGTGCTCAGCCTTCTTCACAGTCCAACTCTCACATCCGTACATGACCACAGGAAAAACCATAGCCTTGACTAGATGGACCTTAGTTGGCAAAGTAATGTCTCTGCTTTTGAATATACTATCTAGGTTGGTCATAACTTTTCTTCCAAGGAGTAAGCGTCTTTTAATTTCATGGCTGCAGTCACCATTGCACTGATTTTGGAGCCCAAAAAGATAGAGTCTGACACTGTTTCCACTGTTTCCCAATCTATTTCCCATGAAGTGATGGGGCCAGATGCCATGATCTTCGTTTTCTGAATGTTGTGCTTTTAAGCCACTCTCCTCTTTCACTTTCACCAAGAGGCTTTTTAGCTCCTCTTCACTTTCTGCCATAAGGGTGGTGTCATCTGCATATCTGAGGTTATTGATATTTCTCCCGGCAATCTTGATTCCAGCTTGTGTTTCTTCCAGTCCAGCGTTTCTCATGATGTACTCTGCATAGAAGTTAAATAAGCAGGGTGACAATATACAGCCTTGATGTACTCCTTTTCCTACTTGGAACCAGTCTGTTGTTCCATGTCCAGTTCTAACTGTTGCTTCCTGACCTGCATACAGATTTCTCCAGAGGCAGGTTAGGTGGTCTGGTATTCCCATCTCTTTCAGAATTTTCCACAGCTTATTGTGAACAGGCTAAGGAGGTTATAAAGATTTTAATCCATGAAATTATCCCCAGGTTTGGGCTGCCACGGGGAGCCTTCAAAGGGTATCTAAAGCTCTAAGAATAGAATATCACTTACACTGTTCCTGGAGACCCCAATCTTCAAGAAAGGTTAAAAAAGCTAATGACATTAAGAGACACAGGACAATTAAAGTCCTACCCATAGCTTTAATGAGGGCTTGAACTGCCCCCCCCTCAAAAGAGGGACTGTCCCTCTTTGAATGTATTTATAGAAGGTCTTTCTTATGCAAAGACATTGTTATAGACCCTGAAGCCTTGGAATTAATTAGTTATGTAGCTCAGCTCTCAGCTTTTCAACAGACATGAACAAAACTCCAGGATACAACTCCTGACCCTGCCTCTGAGTCAAGCAAGGCTTTATTTGAGCCAGGAACTGAGCTCCTCATAACAACTTTGGGATCTTGGAGCCCATCCCTCGAGCCCCTCTGGGAAGGCCCTTACCAGGTTATTCTTTCTTCTCCCACAGATGTCAAAGTGCCAGGAATTGATTCATGTGTACATCACACTTGAGTTAAGAGGTGGCACCCTGACCAAAACTAAGCGACATCTTTTTATGTCTTTACTTTCTATGCTCTGATTTTGTACTTTTCAGATGGGCCTGATAACCTATGTGAGCTTACTTCTGCTGACTCCAAATATCCTGAGTCTGCCGTTTGATCCTCAAGACAATGCCTTCCTGTCCTGAGCTCACTCCTATGTTGCATTCCACAATCAGTCTAACTGCTGGGTCTGTGGAGCACTCCCTTCTTCATCAGTGGAAGGCTTCCCATGGTGGACATCTCCACTTTAAGGAAAAGACTTTCTCCAAGTCTGTGAATACCTTCAACAACAATCGCATGCAATGCCTCTCCTTCATCTGATGACACCTACCAACCCTAAAATGGACTGGGCAACACTGCACTTTAACTATGGACATAATATGACTTTTAATTTTGATTTTAACTTGTTTTAATGACTATGTTGCCTTACATCTGTAACTGTGTAACTAAATTTGTTTCTAGCTACATTGAAAGCTTTTAAGTTACAAATGGTTGCTCAAACTCCTGGTACTGCAGCACCTGCCTCCAACTACTATTTGGGGCCCCTGGTCAGATATTCTCAATATGAGGATTAGGAGAATATGTCACCTGGCCAATTTAAGGATAACGCCCCTTCTCAGCTCAGAAGCAGTTATGGAAATGTTAGGTAGATAGAACAGGGAAAAGGAGTCCAAAATGGCAGTAGCTACAAGACAAGGAAGGGAAAAGCCCATTAAAATGAAACAAAAGAAGGTCCGAGGACCAGAGTGAGGACCTCAGGAAAAACAAACCACACTCCTGGCTGGCCCAGTTTACATAGGACAGGCCCAGGGAGAGATAAACATATAAATAGAGGAGCCAAAGCTAGCTCTCTCTCTCTCCCCTGCGTGCTGGGGCGCTCTTCTCCTGTCTTTAGATCGACGTGCCCTCATGCCTTGAAATTAGATTTTCCTGCTATCTTCTAAATAAAATAGAGCTGTAACACTGAGCTGTAACACTGATTTGTCTAAGAGCTATAACATGGTCCATTCGAGACCTGAGAGTTATAACACAGTCTATCTAAGACCTGAGAGCTGTGACACGCTGAGGGGGCTTTAATGTCCATCACACCAAATCTCTGTTGTGACAAGACAAAGAATCGAGGAGCATACACTTGCGTGACATCTATGGTGCCGTGACTTGGGTTTAACCTGGCTGAAACAACCTCAGCATGGAAGAGGCCAAGCACAGCCGGAGCCCAACTCAGCAAAGCTCTCGCAGTAGAGGCGGAAAGTGAAGAAAATCCAGTGCAGGGGAAGGCCCATCGTGCTGGAAACCGGAACAGCAGAAAGCCCACGCAGCCCAGTCTCAGATCCCAGAAGACCTCCAGTTAAGGTAAGAGGTCCTCGCTCCTTGGCTAGAGGGACATGCCTCTTGTTTCTATGGGCTTCCCTGGTGGCTCAGGCAGTAAGGCGTCTGCCTGCAATGCAGAAGACCCAGGCTCAGTCCCTGGGTTGGGAAGATCCTCTGGAGAAGGAAATGGCATCCCACTCCATTTTTTCCTTGCCTGGAAAATTCCGTGGATGGTGGAGCCTGGTAGGCTAAGTCCTCCTGTTAAGGTAAGAAGTCCTCGCTCCTCTGGCTGGAGGGACATGCCTAACAAAATCTTAATTCCTTTACAATCTCTCCTTTCTTGTTTCCTCAAACCTCCTGCAAACAAGTGGGTGGCAGGGGGCACAATTGAGGGACTCTGGAGAGGCTACTCCTCAGCGTGTCCCAAAGGTGCTATCTGCTGAGCCCCAGTAGCTGTTACACAAGCTGGTGGGGGTTCTTCTGTCCTTTCTTTTCTCTGTGCCAAAGATGGGACCAAAGAAACGGTGAGCACCAGTCAGATATTTAGCAAATTTTCTGGTGGGCTATGAAGGGGATTCCTTGGCACGTTTTTCCCACTGCTTTTTCCTCCTGTCCTTCAGCTCTCTCCTGGGACTCAAGCCCAGCCAAAACTAATAAAGCTCAGGCTCTGAGGTCTCATTACAAAAATTCACTGAGAGTCAAAGCGATAGATAAGAGGTAGACTTGTTAAGATTCAGAGAAAAGTGCTGCACTCTACAGGGTACTGGCCATGGAATGCGGCCTGGCTAGGTTTTGTGAGTGGGGTGAATTCATATGCTAATGAGTGAGAGGATCATTCCAGCCATTGGGGAACCACCCACTCCTCCATCTTTTTCACAGCGCCTTGGAGCTGTCTAGCCACCTCTGGGTGTGCCTGTTGGCTTATAGATTGGGGATTAAGGTTTACTTGAATTTGACTTGTCATCTTGGACCCAATTGATGTTAATCGGTTTACATTAAACCCTTGTGCTATGTCATTCTCTCAAAGGTTGTGCTCTGCCCTCTTCCCTCCTGTTTCATGTTCTTATTTCTTTATCTTGTTTCTGAGGTATGCCTGTATTGCTATGAACCATCGCCTTAGCACTGCTTTTACAGTGTTCCACAGGGTTTGGGTTGTTGTGTTTTCCTTTTCATTCATTTTTATGCATATTTTGATTTCTTCTGTGATTTTTTAGTTATTCAGCAGCGTGTTGTTCAGCCTCCATTTGCTGGAATTTTTAATAGTTTTCCTCCTGTAATTGAGATCTAATCTTACTTCATTGTGGTCAGAAAAGATGCTTTGAATGATTTCAATTTTTTTGAGTTTACCAAGGCTAGATTTATGGCCCAGGATGTGATCTATCCTGGAGAAGGTTCCGTGTGAACTTGAGAAAAAGGTGAAATTCATTGTTTTGGGGTGAAATGTCCTATAGATATCAATTAGATCTAACAGGTCTATTGTATCATTTAAAGTTTGTGTTTTCTTGTTAATTTTCTGTTTAGTTGATCTAGCCATAGGTGTGAGTGAGGTATTAAAGTCTCCCACTATTATTGCATTATTGTTAATTTCCCCTTTTACACTTGTTAGCATTTGTCTTACATATTGTGATGCTGTTATGTTGGGTGCATTTATATTTATAATTATTATACATTCTTCTTGGATTGATCATTTGATCAGTATGTAGCGGCCTTCTTTGTCTCTTTTCAAAGCCTTTGTTTCAAAGTTTATTTTGTCTGATATGAGTATTGCTACTCCTGCTCTCTTTTGGTCTCTATTTGTGTGAGATATCTTTTTCCACTCCTTCACTTTCAGTCTGAATGTGTCCCTTGTTTTGAGGTGGGTCTCTTGTAGACAACATATATAGTGGTCTTGTTTTTATATCCATTCAGCCAGTCTTTGTCTTTTGTTTGAGGCATTCAACCCATCTACATTTAAGGTAATTATTGATAAGTATGATCCCTTTGCAATTTACTTTATTATTTTGGGTTCAAGATTATACAGCCTTTCTCTGTTTCCTCTCTAGGGAAGATCCTTTAGGATTTGTTGGAGAGCTGGATTGGTGCTGCTGAATTCTCTCAGCTTTTGCTGTCTGTAAACCTTTTGATTTCTCCTTCATATTTGAATGAGATCCTTGCTGGGTACAGTAATCTGGACTGTAGGTTTTTTCTTTCATCACTTTAAGTGTGCCTTGGCATTCCCTCTTGGACTGAAGAATTTCTATTGAAAGATCAGCTGTTATCCTTGTGGGAATCCCCTTGTGTGTTGCTTGTTGTTTTTCCCTTGCTGCTTTAAATATTTGTCCTTTGTGTTTGATCTTTCTTAATTTGATTAATATGTGTCTTGGGGTGTTTTGCCTTGGGTTTAACCTGTTTAGGACTCTTTAGGTTTCTTGGACTTGGGTGATTATTTCCTTCCCCAATTTAGGGAAGTTTTCAACTATTATCTCAAGTATTTTCTCATGGTCTTTCTTTTTGTCTTCTTCTGGGACTCTTATGAATCAAACGTTGGGGCATTAATCATTGTCCCAGAGGTCTCTGAGATTGTCCTCATTTCTTTTAATTCTTTTTTTTTTTCATTTCCCTCTCTGTTTCACTGATTTCTACCATTCTATCATCTACCTCACTTATCCTATCTTCTGCCTCTGTTATTCTACTCTTGGTTCCCTCCAGAGTGTTTTTGATCTCATTTCTTGCATTATTCATTATATATTGACTCTTTGATATTTCTTCTAGGTCCTTGTTAAACCTTTCTTACATCTTCTCAATCCTTGTCTCCAGGCTATTTGTCTGTAATTCCTTTTTGTTTTCAAGATTTTGGATCATTTTCACTATCATTATTTGGAATTCTTTATTAGGTAGATTCCCTATCTCCTCCTCTTTTGTTTGGTTTGGTGGACATTTATCCTGTTCCTTTACCTGCTGCGTATTTATCTGCCTCTTCATCTTGTTTATATTGCTGTGTTTGGGGTCGTCTTTCTGTATTCTGGCAGTTTGTGGAGTTCTCTTTATTGTGGAGTTTCATTAGTGTGTGTAGGGTTGGATGGGAGGCTTGTCAAAGTTTCCTGCTTAGGGAAGCTTGTTTCGGTGTTCTGGTAGATAGAGCTGGATTCTTCACTCTGAAGTGCAATGAAGTGTCCAGTAATGAGTTATGAGACGTCAGTGGGTTAGGAATGACTTTGGGCAGCCTGTATATTGAAGCTTAGGGCTATGTTCCCGTGTTGCTGGAGAATAGATGTGGTATGTCTCACTCTGCAACTTTTTGGCCCTTTGGTGGTACTTGATTTAAGTGTAGGTATGGAGGCATTTGATGAGCTCCTATTGATTAATGTTCCCTGGAGTCAGGAGTTCTCTGGTTTTCTCAAGAGTTGGACTTAAGCCTCCTGCCTCTGGTTTTCAGTCTGATTCTTACAGTAGCTTCAAGATTTCTCCATCTATACAGCACCAATGATAAAACATCTAGGTTAAAGATGAAAAAAAAATTTTTTCTCCAAAGTGAAGGACACCCAGAGAGGTTCACAGAGTTACATGGAGAATAGAAGAGGGAGGAGGGAGATAGAGGTGACCAGGAGTAGAGGAGGGATAATCAAAAGAGGAGAGAGCAAGCTAGCCAGTAATCATTTCCTTATGTGCTCTCCACAGTCTGGATCTCTCAGAGATGTTCACAGAGTTACACAAAAAGGAGGTAGGATGGAGATAGAGGTGACCAGGAGGAGAAAAGGGGAAATCCAAAGGGGGAGAGAGCAAGCTAACCAGTAATCACTTGCCTAAAAAAGGAGTATGTCAAGGGTGCATATTGTCACTCCGCTTATTTAACTTATATGTGGAGTACATCATGAGAAACGCTGGACTGGAAGAAACACAAGCTGGAAACAAGATTTCTGGGAGAAATATCAATAATCTCAGATATGTAGATGACACTGCCCTTATGGCAGAAAGTGAAGAGAAACTAAAAAGAAGCTTCGTGATGAAAGTGAAAGAGGAGAGTGAAAAATTTGGCTTAAAGCTCAACATTCAGAAAACTAAGATCATGGTATCTGGTCCCATCACTTCATGGGAAATAGATGGGGAAACAGTGTCAGAGTTTATTTTTCTGGGCTCCAAAATCACTGCAGATGGTGACTGCAGCCATTAATTAAAAATTGCTTATCTCTTGGAAGAAAAGTTATGACCAACCTAGATAGCATATTCAAAAGCAGAGACATTACTTTACCCACAAAGGTCTGTCTAGTCAAGGCTATGGTTTTTCCAGTGGTCATGTATGGATGTCAGAGTTGGACTGTGAAGAAAGGTGAGCACCGAAGAATTGATGCTTTTGAACTGTGGTGTTGGAGAAGACTCTTGAGAGTCCCTTGGACTGAAAGGAGATCCAACCAGTCCATTTTAAAGATCAGTCCTGGGTGTTCTTTGGAAGGAATGATGCTAAAGCTGAAACTCCAGTAGTTTGGCCACCTCATGTGAAGAGTTGACTCACCAGAAAAGACTCTGATACTGGGAGGGATTGGGGGCAGGATGAGAAGGGGGTGACTGAGGATGAGATGGCTGGATGGCATCACTGATGGCATCACTTGATGGATGTGGGTTTGAATGAACTCCTGGAGTTGGTGATGGACAGGGAGGCCTGGTGTACTGCAATTCATGGGGTTTCAAACAGTCAGACACGACTGACCAACTGAATTGAGCTGACCTGATGTGTTCTCCATGGTCTGAATCCCTCAGAGATGTTCACAGAGTTACACAGAGAAGAGAGGAGAGAGGAAGGAGACAGAGGTTGCCAGGGTGATAAAGGGGGGAATCAAAAGGAGAGAGACAGATCCAACCAGTAATCAGTTCCCTAAGGGTTCTCCACAGTCTGGAACACACAATGAGATTCACAGAGTTGTGTAGAGAAGAGTAGGGGGAGGGGAGAGATAGAGGCGACCTGGTGGAGAAAAAGGAAATCCAAACTGTGAGAGAGCAATCAGGCCAGTGATCAATCTCCCAAGTAAAAATGGTTACTGAAGATTGGGTTTTTAAAGGTACAAAATGGATAACAAATACCAAAAAGCAAAAATTGAACATCTAGAGTAGAAGTTGGATTCTCAAAAATACAATATTTAAGGAAAAAAACAAAATCAGAAAAATTATATATATATATATATATATATATATATGAATTTTCTTTAAGAAATAGGGTCTTTTTTTTTTTCAAAGTAATAGTAGGTTATAAAAATAAAAATTAAAGGAGTAGTAGAGGACTTAAAATTAAAAAAGAAATAATAAATTTAAAGAATGAAAATAATAAAACATATATCTAGGACTTTCTCTGGTGGTGTTGTGAACAGTGTGGGGTCAGTTCGCTTTCAGATAGTTCCTTCATCCAGCTTATACTTCTCAGGATCTATAGTCTTCTCCCTAGGTGGTCGGTGCTAACTGCAGAGTTTTAATCTATTGCACCTGTCACTTCCAAGGTCCTTCCCTCTGTTTTAGCTTCTTCTGTTTACTGGTCTCTTCAGTGTCTAATTTCTGCGCTGACCCCAGGGGGTGGTGGTGGACAATTTTTTAGGCTCACTTCTTCAGTCGTGCTGTAGGGAGGGAGGAACGCTGCAAACAAATATCACTGGTGTGTGTGGGGAGTGCTCCTGGTGTCTTGGGCACACTGGATTTGCCCCCGCTCACGGCATGTGTGCTTTCCCAGTCTACACTGCTCAGGCTCTAGGTTGCTCTGCCAGGAACTGTCTGAGGCGGGCCCTGGGTTGCATGCACTTCCCAGGTGTAAGCCGCTCAGGTTCAGGTACTCGGGTACTCCTCAAAGGTGCAGAATCGGTTGGGCCTGCGTTTTGTGCCTTTTCCAGGTAAGAGCCGCTCAGGTAACCAGATGTTTGGAGAGCACATTCGCTGTGACTTATTGCCTTTCTCATCCCTGCCGCTCATTTTTCTGGGTGTACAACTGGCACACCTTCTCAGGAGGATGTGGGCCATCCAGAATCCCAAGAAGTCTTGGTTAGCAATGAAGCCTGCTTGTAATTTGGTAGATGATGCCTCTCTGGGGCCATGGTTGTCCCCTTCCATCTCTGGCTGCCCTCGCCTCCCTGTCTCTGGCAGGGAATGGGCCGGTCTGCAGCTGGCTAGCTCTGCTCAGTCCTTTGTTCTGTGAGCAAGCCTGGTGGTGTCCTAGTTTAGGGCTTTTTGCTGGAGTGCTATCCCGGGGTCTGGTTTGCTATAACAAGTTAGTTCCCTCAGATTGCCCACAGGGCATTCAGGCCCGGTCCTTACTATAAACAATGCAGCCCGCGTCTCCCTGCCCAACCCCCGGCTTGTTAGTGGCGGATGCAGGTGTCTGTGCTGCTTCTCCACTGGGAGTTACCCTTGGGCATGTAATCTGTGAGTTTAAATTATTTATTTATTTTTCTTCCCAGTTATGTTGCCCTCTAAGGTTCCAAGGCTTGCCACAGACTCACCAGTGAGAGCATTTCCCGCTCTTTGGAAACCTCTCTTTTCTAAGACTTCCTTCTGGGGACAGATCACCGTCCCTACTTCTTTTGTCTCTCTTTTTATCTTTTACATTTTTTCCTACCTCCTTTTAAAGACAATGGGCTGCATTTCTGGGTGCCTGATGTCCTCTGCCTGCATTCAGAAGTGGTTTTGTGGCATTTACTCCACGTTCAAATGTTCTTTTGATGAATTTGTTGGGGAGAAAGTGGTCTCCCTGTCCTATTCCTCCACCATCTTAGGACTGCCCCCCAAATTACTCACAATTCCCATGAGATTAATAGGGCCCTGAAGACAATATTGACTTCCTAGTGTGCAATGATAAACCTGGTCTAAAAACCGGTTTCATCTCAGCTTAAAAAAACTTTACAGCAAGCCTTCAAAAAATGCAATTGTTTCCAAGAAATTAACAGTGTTTGCAAAGAGTGAAAGGGATAATTTATAAAAATTTAAAAAAATATCCAGCATCCAAAGGTAAAGTGACCACATCCACAATCCAATTTAAAATTTTCATATAAATTGTGAAAGTATTTGTCCTAGTTTTATCTCAATATTGTAAGGTAATTATCCTCTGATTAAGATAAATAATAAATTTAAAAATAAAAAAAAATCCAGATGTGTAAAGAGGAAAGAAAATATCCATAACGAGGGAAAAATCAATTAGTAAAAACTCAAGTTAAATATTTACTACATAATTAGCAGGGAAGGAGATTATAATGTTTACTATATAATAATGCTTATATTCATGAAGCTGAAGATTATTCAGTATGTTAAATACAGACATGTAAAACAGAAATGCAAAGATTGTGGAAAATATTTAATTGTGCATCAGATAGATTTGAAGTAAGTTTAAGAGTGCTAAAATATATGTAAATGGAATCCCACAGGAAGTGATTGGGAGGATAATAGAGCAAAAAATATCATAATTACTGGCTGAAAAATTCCCAGGGATAATGAAAGCTTTAAACCTATTAACACAGAAGCTCAATTAATTCAAGGACAAGAAATATGACAATTATACAAAAGCACATCATAATTCATGGTTTAAGACAATCAATGAAAGAAATTTAACCAGAAGGAAAAATAGACACAGTAGAATAAAAAATTGGGATGACAGCAGATTAGGCTGTTAGCCAGAGGACACTGGCAGCACATCTTAAATGCTGAGAGAAATATAATTGACTCAGAATTCTATACCCAAGAAAAACACATATCAAAAACAATATAAATACTTTCTCACACATACAACAACTACAAGACTGCATCACCAACACCTTTTATAAAAAGTATCAAGTCAGAAGGAATTTAAAGCCAAGTGAGAGTCTGGATCCACAGGTGGAATGAACAGGACCCAAAATAATAAGAAAAAGAGGGAGAGGATAATCCCATCATGAGGGTCCACCATCAAAACCCCATGTCAAACTGGGTACCTCCCAAAGGCCCTACTTCCTAATACCATCACATTGGGAGTCAAGGGTGGACACAATTCAATCCATAGCAGCTATGCATGGCATAGCAGCTATCTGTTTTAAATCAAGACAGACTGTCATTTCATTCTCTCTTTTACTCCTTATTCATTTTTCCTGAAGTATTTTAGAGACAAGATGAATATTTCACAAAATGTACATAACAAGTATTTGTGGTAGAATGATAGGACATGAAAACAAATGATCTTTTGTTCCCTCCAAAATGAACATCGTATATCCAGTCCATGTGCAAATTTCCCTGATGCTCAAAAAGCAGATGTCTTTCACAGTTAATTGAAAGAATGTAGTCATATGTTGCACTTCGTTGTTCTCTTTTCAATTCAATTCAGTTCAGTTCAGTCACTCAGTCTTGTCCGACTCTTTGCGACCCCATGAATCGCAGCATGCCAGGCTTCCCTGTTCATCAACAACTCCCGGAGTTCACCCAGATCCACGCCCATGGAGTCAGTGACCCCATCCAGCCATCTCATCCTCGGTTGTCCCCTTCTCCTCCTGCCCCCAATCCCTCCCAGTATCAGAGTCTTTTGCAATGAGTCAATTCTTCGCATGAGGTGGCCAAAGTACTGGAGCTTCAGCTTCAGCATCATTCCTTCCAAAGAAATCCCAGGGCCGATCTCCTTCAGAATGGACTGGTTCAATCTCCTTGCAGTCCAAGGGACTCTCAAGAGTCTTCTCCAACACCACAGTGCAAAAGCATCAATTCTTCGGTGCTCAGCCTTCTTTACAGTCCAACTCTCACATCCATACATGACTACTGAAAAACCATAGCCTTGACTAGA